>CM043699.1:52653137-52808137 GCA_023935145.1 Bretschneidera sinensis
TCCCATACCCCCAAATTTAAATTACACATTGTCCCCAAAGTGTAAATAACATGGAAAGAGCTGACCTTGGAGATGAAGAACTGGCTGGATTGGCATGGCTCATAGCACACCCCCAAACTTGAACTGAAGTACGCGTTGTCCCTGAAAAACAAAAAGAACTAAAAATAAACAGCAAGAAATTAAAAAAATAAATAAAAACACAAAGGATACGCTGTGGGGTGCCTCCCATGAGCGTTAAGTTTTACGTCTTCAGCCAGACTGCTCTAAGAACTCTCAACAGCTTCTCTTCTTCTCCAAAACTTAGTTTGGCAGCAACTATCACAGGTAGTGTCTTATTCTCTCCCAGATAAGCATAAGTCAGCTGCTTTGGCAACTTCTTCAATTCCATATTTGGTGCCTGAATAATAGAAGGGAGAAGAGTAGTATTAGTAGGCACAAGAGTTTCAAATGGAGGGGTGTACCTACTTGGATGCTTTAGAGAGGCCTCAAGGAGGTGCACAGCTTCAATGATGTCATCAGTAACATCTTCAGATTCTGGCTCAATATCCAATCTTGTGAAACTATGGGTGAGGGTGGTCTGGACCTGAAAAGCTTGCTCAACAACACCTTGCATCATACATACATTAAAACATTCCATATCATCTTGGAGTAATTTTAATGCATCAAATATTTTGAATTCTATCTTCTCACCATTTACCTTCATACTTACGATACCCTTTTTCACACAAATTTTTGTATCAACAGTTCTCATAAAGGGTCTTCCTAAGATGATGGGAAAAGGTAATGGCATAGGAGATTCTTCCATATCTAATACAATAAAATCAGCAAGTAAAATAAATTCACCTACCTTTACTAAGACATCCTCAAGAATACCTCTTGGTTTTTTCATGCTTATGTCTGCCAATTGCAAGGTGATGGAAGTTGGTTGAAGCTCCCCCAAACTCGGTGTCTCGAATTTGGTGTAGGGTAGCAAATTGACACTCGCCCCTAGATCCAGTAGTGCACGCTCAAAAAGCTAGTCACCTATCCTGCAAGGAATGGTAAAACTACCTGGATCTTTTAGCTTTGGTGGTAGTTTCCTTAACAACACCGCGCTTACCTCTTTAGTTAAAGCCACTATTTCATGCTCCTGAAACTTCCTTTTATGAGTGCAACAATCTTTCAAAAATTTAGTATATGCAAGAATTTGTTGAATTGCATCTGTAGCTCGAGGTTTCAACCCAAGAGGGGGGGTGAATTGGGTTTTTAAAAACTTCTGCGGAATTTATACAAGTTTATAAAAACTGATAAGCAACAAATAATTAATACAAGTAGAAAGCTGTAAATAAAGAGTTTAAGGAAAGAGGATGCAAACACAGTTATAGTGGTTCGACAATATCGGATTCGTTCCGACCCTATGTCCACTCTCTTCAAGGAACTCCTTGAAGTAATCCACTAAGAAAACTTAGTCGCACAACTTAGCCGGGTGTTGCACAAACCGTACACAAGCAATTTACAGGAATTGCTTAAACCGAAAAATCCCCTTCCTTTCGGAAGTTTCCCCTTCCTCTCGGAAGTAATCCCTTTACAAAGATGGTGTAAAGTAAAAGGTAGAGAGACAACAAATGAAAGCTTATTATAGCAGAAATGTCTCTCTCTTTCAAAGTAAAGCTTGAAGAAATGGCTCAATAAGATTATTTCAAAGCTTTTTGTGTTTCAAGAGTATAAAAACTTGATTATATGAGATCAACTCTTTTTGAATATGTGCTGCTTGTTTTTGAATGCTTTGCTGAATAGGTTTATATAGCAATCAATTAATATGGCCGTTTTGGACTTTAATTTGAAAAAGATTTACTTTAAAACGTTCAGATTTGGAGTCCAACGGTCATATTTTTGAACTACCAGTCGACTGGGTCGAGATACCAGTCGACTGGGTTCACTTGAAAAATACATGTTTTCAGACCTTCTGGGTATCCAGTCGACTGGTATATATCATCCAGTCGACTGGGGACTTTCTGTCCATTTAACCAGTCGACTGGGTTGATTCATCCAGTCGACTGGAGACTTACTGGTCAAAGTACCAGTCAACTGGGTTGTTTGATCCAGTCGACTGGGTTCCTTCTGACCTTTATACCAGTCGACTGGTATATGTACCCAGTCGACTGGGTTGTCTTCCAACCCAGTTTTTCTTCTGTTTTTCATTAAAAACATTTTAAAATTAATGGTTTTAGAAAAACCTTTTGTGTTTGAGCCATTGAACAAGCTAATACAATGTATGAGTGAGACTTACATTGGTTCTAAACCTTAAGACCTATACTAGATCTTCAGTCCTCACTTGATACTTGATTTGGTTTGAGTTTTTGCACTTTGATCCTTGGTTGAATGTGTTTGATCCTTAACACAACTTAGTTTAAACATGTTAGTTAAATAACAGTTGTGTTTTGCCATCATTAAAATACGGGCGGGGGTCAACAATCTCCCCCTTTTTGATGATGACAAAACTAATAATGTAAAAACAGTTTTAAAAACTAAATGTTAAGATTTTACGGAAATTTGGACAGAGTCTCCTCTGTTTTTCGAGTAAAACCACCCTGTAATCAAGCAAACACAGTTTATATTTCTTTCAACCAATCTAGAATTAAACTCAACCAATCAATAAACATTTTTACACAGATATGGAGCAATGCTCCCCCTAAATCTATGCATTGGTTGCGTTTTACTTAGATTTTCTCGTTTTTCTCATTTTTCTCCCCCGTTTTGACAACAGCAACCAAAGGGGGCATAACATAAAAAATAAGCTAATTAGCCAATACAGTCAAATAGGTTATAAGAATACAAATATGTACGCGAAGATGTGGCTTCATTTGAATTTCAGAAGCCTTCCCGGAAAGAACCGGAAGTTTTTCAAGCATATAAGCATTTTATAGCAATTTTAGTGACCAAACAGATATCTAAAACAGTTCTAACATATCACAAATAGTGTAAATAGATGCAAGAAATATGGCTAATAGTAGTACATCATCATAAAGAAAAAGTCAATACAAGTAGGGCCTCATAGAGCCATAACTAAGAAAAAAACAAACATGAGATGTCCGTGCTATGTGACAAATACTGGAAAAGTGCTAAGAACTGAGAGACTCATGGTGCGGGAGAGTCCGAGCTGTCACGAAGAAGTTCCCTAATCTCAGCTAGGGAACCCTCGGTGTGCTCTCGATGTAACTCGAAGTCATCCCGTAGGTGGTCTATGGAGGAGCTCAGCCTCTGATAATCGGACTGCATGGACTGAAAACCGGACTCCATCGTCATCTGAAGACTTGTGATAGCTCGTAGGATGTCACCATATCCAGTCTGACCAGTACTCGAGCCACCAATGGGAGGTGCTCGGGTATCTGTCTCCATCTCAGCAGCCGTATCAGCATCCTCATCACTGTCACTCGCATCCTCTCGAATCCTTAGGCGCTTTCCGGCCTTAGGATAGAGAAACCCTGCACGAACAGTGCATCCCATCTTCTTTAGAGATGAGATGTTGATGATATCCGTCAATCCGATATCCTGAGCCTCGGAGGCAGGCAAAGGTACCCGGAAGTGCTGGAGGATGAGTGTAATGAGCATCCTATAAGGAAGACACCCGGAGTCGTTTGCTTCGCCGTTTATCATGTTGGCGAGCAGCAGAGGATATATATTGAAGTGGTGCCCAGATTTTAGGCACCAAATCAATACCGTATCTATTTTAGATAGATACCCTCGACTCCCGAGTCTCGGGTGGATGGTCCAACTGACAATCAATTGAAACATTTTTGAGTCGAGGGGCAAGTCACTACATGTGTGAAATGTAGTGGGTCTGTACACATAGTTAGGGTCGCCCCTGACTATCCGACAGGCCTCCTCAACTTCAAAGTTGTCTGGCCATCCATCCAGACTCCATTGAACCCCCCTTATAGGGATTCTCAGAATGCTCATTAAGAGGTCAGTGTTGACCTCAAACTCCACACCGCTAACTCTGGTTCTGAATCTCAGAGCCAGAGGACTGGGTTTCACCAAGTTCGCATAGAACTGGTGAATCAGTCGCGGGTAATATTTTTCATGAATTCTGACCAGTGGGGTCAGATTTATTGCCTCAAAGGCTGGTAGAATATCGAAATTACCATGACGAATGGAGTCGAAATCAACGACTCTACCCGTCATGATTTTCTTGTGACGGATTATAGAGTTATACCTCTTATGAGCAGCTGGGCTGAAAAACAGAGCCTGCTCCAACTCTGTTCTGGGCTCCTTGCTGGATGACCCTGCTACTCCCTTTCCTTTCGACTCCGAAGTCGAAGGTTTTGAAGACCTTGGCTTTTTGGGCGCATTAGGTCCACTTGTTGTGAGTTTTATACGGATTTTGTCACTCATTTTTAAGAAATTTGAAGTTTTTGGAAAAAGGAAATTTGGTAAAAATGAGAGATTTTAACCGTAGAAAGTTAAAAATCTCTTTAGGAATGAGTAGATCGGTGTGTTTAGAAGGGATTTGGATGGTTTTTAGATCAAAAAGATGAATTTTTCTAGAGAGAGAAAGCTTGGGCTCTTTGAAAATGGCGTAAGAAGGGCGAAAATGAACAGTCCCTTTTATAGAATCGCGATACCAGTCGACTGGGTAAACTTACCAGTCGACTGGGACCCTTTGAAAAGATGAACAGTTTCTCTTACCAGTCGACTGGGTAAACGTACCAGTCGACTGGATCAACTGACAGTGAGATACCAGTCTACTGGGCTATCGTTACCAATCGACTGGAGGTTCAAAAAAAATGAAAAAATTTGGCTCCAAGCAGGATTTGATCTTATAGACGACTGGAGAAGACTTAACAGTCGTCTGGAAGTTTTGACAGAGAGTTACCAGTCGACTGGATCAAAATTACCAGTCGACTGGAAAAACAGGCAGAGACTTACCAGTCGACTGGGTTATATGTACCAGTCGACTGGACTCTTAGCAAAATTTCCAGTCTGTTATTTTAAGCACGAATTTGTTTTATCTTTGACATTTTTGAGTGAGGGAAATAATTAAACAACGATTAATACTCTTTCACTCAATGTCAAACATGCAAATGATGAAATGAGATGCAATCAAACATTCAATTTATCAAAATCAAGCAATCCCATCAACTTTCTTATTTTGCAAAAACTAGCTTCACTTAAGGGTTTTGTAAGAATATCAGCTATTTGATCTTCTGAAGGTATAAATTCTAATCTTATATCACCTTTTTGAGCATGGTCTCTTAAGAAATGATGTCTAATCTCTATATGCTTGGTTCTAGAGTGCTGAATAGGATTTTTGGTTAGGTTGATGGCACTAGAATTATCACAAAATATAGGAATATTTTTGAGACTCATGCCATAGTCTTCTAGTTGTTGTTTCATCCATAGTACTTGGGCACAACAACTGCCAGCTGCTACATATTCCGCCTCAGCGGTTGATAGTGCAACTGAATTCTGTTTCTTGGAGAACCAAGAGGTTAACATAGCACCTAAGAATTGGCATGTTCCACTTGTGCTTTTTCTATCTAACCTACATCCAGCAAAATCAGCATCCGAATATCCTACTAGCTCAAAAGATGATTCTCTAGAATACCATAATCCTATGGTCTGAGTCCCTTGTAGATATCTAAGGACTCTTTTTACTGCAACTACATGTGATTCCTTAGGATTAGATTGAAATCTAGCACACATGCATACACTGAACATTATATCAGGTCTAATTGCAGTCAAGTACAGTAAAGCACCTATCATGCTTCTATAATATTTAGAATCTACAGTTTTACCTCCTTCATCAAGATCAAGTTTGGTGGTTGTGCTCATAGGCGTTCCAATTGGCTTTGAGCTTTCCATCCCGAACCTCTTTAGTAGATCTTTGATGTACTTTTGTTGATTGATGAAGATACCTCCTTTTAATTGCTTGATTTGCAGTCCAAGGAAGTAGGTAAGTTCTCCCATCATGCTCATTTCAAATTCACCTTGCATGCACTTTGCAAACTCTTGACACATAGATTCATTAGTAGCACCAAATATAATATCATCAACATATATTTGAACTATCAAAGTGTCATTTTTGTGAGTTTTTGTGAAGAGAGTTGTATCTATTCTTCCTCTTACAAAATCATTATCAATCAAAAATTTGCTTAGTCTTTCGTACCATGCCCTTGGAGCTTGCTTCAGCCCATATAAAGCCTTAGAAAGCTTGTAGACATGATTTGGAAGACTAGGGTTTTCAAAACCAAGAGGTTGTTCAACATAAACCTCTTCTTCTATAAAGCCATTTAAAAAGGCACTTTTCACATCCATTTGAAATAGCTTGAATTTATTAAAGCATGCAAAGGCTAATAACATTCGAATAGCTTCTAATCTAGCTACGGGAGCATAGGTTTCATCAAAATCTATTCCTTCCTCTTGGTTATATCCCTTAGCAACTAGCCTAGCCTTATTTCTAGTTACTATACCATTTTCATCCATTTTATTTCTATATACCCATTTAGTTCCAATAATTGAATGATCTTTAGGTCTTGGAACTAGTTCCCAAACATTGTTTCTCTCAAATTGATTTATCTCTTCCTGCATTGCAATTATCCAATCATTATCTTTTTCAGCTTCTATAAATGTCTTAGGTTCTACTTGAGACAAATAAGCTACAAAATTGCAAATATTTCTAATGGAAGAGCGAGTTCTTACCCCTTGTGAAGGATCACCAATTACTTGATCAATTGGATGATGATTTACATACCTCCAATCCTTGGGTAGATTTTCCTCTTGTTGACTTGAGGATGGTTGGTCCAAATTTGGAGTTGCCATCCCTTCATTTGTTTGAGAAGAACTCACTTTTGGGTCAACAATGGGAGTAGAAGTTTCCATTCTTGGAATAAAATCTGCATCATCTTTAAAGGAAACTTCTCCACTACTCATTGGGTTAGATTCATCAACAGTTACATGCACAGATTCTTCTACTACTAGAGTTCTCTTATTGAAAACTCTATAAGCCTTACTAGTAGTAGAATATCCTAAAAATATCCCTTCATCGGTCTTGGAATCAAATTTACCCAAGTTAGTTTTATTGTTATTTAAGATGAAGCACTTACTACCAAAGGCACGAAAATAGGAAATATTGGGCTTTCTCCCTTTCCATAGTTCATAAGGAGTTTTATCAAGCAGGGGCCTTATCAAAATTCTATTTAAAATATAGCAAGAAGTATTCACGGCTTCAGCCCAAAAATATTTTGGTAAATTATTTTCACAAAGCATTGTTCTTGAAAATTCTTCTAGAACTCTATTTTTCCTCTCAACAACTCCATTTTGTTGAGGAGTTCTAAGAGCTGAAAAGTTGTGATTAATTCCATTTTCATCACAAAATTTTGAAAAGCTTTGATTTTCAAATTCTTTGCCATGATCACTTCTTATGCTTGAAATACAAATTCCTTTTTCATTTTGTACCTTTTTGCAAAACTTTTCAAATCCTTTGAAAGCTTCATCCTTATAAGCAATAAAAATAACAAAGGTATATCTTGAATAGTCATCAACAATAACAAGAGCATATTGATGGCCACCTAGACTAATGGTACTAATTGGACCAAATAAGTCCATATGCAAAAGTTCCAAAGGTCTAGTAGTTGAGACAACATTTTTTGCTTTGAAAGATATCCTAGATTGTTTTCCCATTTGACAAGCATTGCAAATTTTGTTTTTCTCAAAATTGATTTTAGGAAGACCAATAACTAAATCTTTTCTTGAAACAATTTTTAGCAAGTTCATGTTTACATGACCAAGCCTTCTATGCCACAGCCATTGATTTTCACTAAAAGCAGGAAAACATTTTTCATTATTGGAATGTAAGGATTTCAAATCAACTATATAGACATTTTCATGTCTATGGCCAATGAATTTGATCTTGTTGCTCTTGATGTCTATAACTAGACAATGAGAGGTTTCAAATGTGACTTTATATCCTTTGTCACATAATTGATTAATGCTAAGTAAATTTGGCTTTAAGCCTTGTACTAGCAATACATTATCTAAAGTTGAGAAATCATTACCGACTTTTCCATGCCCGATGATCTTTATTTTAGTATTGTCTCCAATGGTCACAAGTCCACCATCTCTTAGAGTTAGCTCCTTGAATACGCTTTTATCACCGGTCATATGCTTCGAGCAACCGCTATCAAGGTACCAACAGTTACCTTTCTCCTTGGTGTGAAGGCAAATCTACATCACACAAGGATATACGATAGCATTTTTAGGTACCCAAAATTTCTTGGGTCCTTTGGGGTTAGTCCTTGAAAATACGGTTCCTTTTGGGACCCATACTTTCTTAACAATATATGGTGCTCTATGAACATGTTGATGATGCACAGACCTATCATTATAGTCATAGAAATTTCTAGGAAATTTTACATGTGCATTCCTATAATCCTTAGGATGATAGTTCCTAGGATACATGATTCTGTGGTAAGGGGTATGAAAATGCATGTCATTTCCAGAAAATGAACGATGATGCATTCTAGGATACATGCTAGCATATGTATGCAAGTTATTTCTAAAATAGCTATGATGGTGATTCCTAGGTTGAGCATAAGCAGAATGCATTCTTTGATTATACACATTGTTCCTAGAATGAGCATGATGATTATTTCTAGGATGTGTATGAGCATTTCTAGAATGAGCATACAAATAAGCATGATTATTTTTAGGATGCTTCAATTTAGTATGATCATTTAAGTTTCTAGAGTTCCTCGGATTTATTAAGGGAGTGCTTTTAACAAGGTTAGGAGCTTTCGAAGTAGAAGATCCATCTACACAAGAGGCTTTCATGAATAAGCTCTCTTTTGTTTTTTGTTTTCCCAATGGAGAATATCCTACACCAGATTTTCCTCCACTTAATCTTTGGGAAGAAAGCACTTCATCAAGTTTTTCTTTACCAAGCATAAGTCTAGATACAGTGCTGTTTAATTCAGAAATTTTATTTTTCAAATTCTCATTTTCATCTTTAAGAAAATCTTGAGACGAATTATACAGTAAAGATGATAATTTTTCTTTTTCTTCTCTAAGAACTATCATTTCTTTAGAAAGAGATGATACTTCTTTCTTAAGAACAGAATTTCTAGAATCAAATTTCTTTAATTCTTCATGCATTTCATTTATGACTTCTAGTAATTCTTCACTACTAGTAACAATATTTTTTGAAGAGGGAGAAGATGTTACCTCACTTTCATCATCGATTGCCATTAAACAGAGGTTGGCAATCTCTTCGTATCCAATTTCTTTGTCTGATGACTCATCTTCTTCGTCATCGCTCCAGGTAGTTGCTACCATAGCTTTCTTCTTGAAGCCCTTGTATGGTTTGCTTGAAACCGGACAGTCAGCTTTTATATGTCATGGCTTCTTGCAGCCATAGCACATAAGTGGTTCCCTTTTTGAGGTGGGATCCTTTGAGTAAGGTTTCTTGCTTTTCTTCAAGAACCTATGGAATCGTCTGGTAATTAAAGCCATTTCACCATCTTCTTCACTGCTCTCTGCTTCTTGTTCTAATTCCTTTTCTTTGCTGCTCGTAGAAGCTTTGAGAGCAATTTGCTTTTTCTTCTTCTCATCATCATTGACGATGGGAGTCATTTCTTCCATCTCGTATGTCAATAATGACCCAAGCAGCGTCTCAACATCAAGCTTGTCAAGATTTTTGGCCTCTTGAATGGCTGTCCTCTTTGGTTTCCATTCTGGTGGCAGAGATCTCAAGATTTTTCTGGTTAGTTCAACTTCCTCAATATTCTTGCCAAGCAATTTTAAACCATTTATAATAGTAGTAAATCGTGAGTGCATTTCAGAAATGGTTTCGTTAGGAAACATCTTAAAAGATTCATATTCAGAAATTAGCATGTAAATCTTAGACTTTTTTACTTCACTTGTTCCTTCATATGTGACTTGCAATTTGTCCCATATTTCTTTAGCAGAAACACATGCAGATATTTTGTTGTATTCAGAAATATCTAATGCACAATGTAGCATGCTTGTTGCTCTGCTATTGAGAGACATCGTTCTACAATCCTCGTCAGTAAACTCAGTTTTGAGTTTAGGCATTGTATGAAGAGTCTCTCCAATAACTATTTCTTTTGAGGGAATTTTAGGTCCCTCTTCTATAATTCTCCATAGATTGTAATCTTGTCCTTCGACGAAGATTTTCATTCTATTTTTCCAATAGTTATAATTTGAGCCATTGAACAATGGTGGTCTAGTATAAGAGTGTCCTTCAGAGTAGCTATTTGCTGCCATTGGATCAACTCTAGGAATTTAAGCCTTTTAATGAGAACGAAGCTCTGATACCAATTGTAGCTCGAGGTTTCAACCCAAGAGGGGGGGTGAATTGGGTTTTTAAAAACTTCTGCGGAATTTATACAAGTTTATAAAAACTGATAAGCAACAAATAATTAATACAAGTAGAAAGCTGTAAATAAAGAGTTTAAGGAAAGAGGATGCAAACACAGTTATAGTGGTTCGGCAATATCGGATTCGTTCCGACCCTACGTCCACTCTCTTCAAGGAACTCCTTGAAGTAATCCACTAAGAAAACTTAGTCGCACAACTTAGCCGGGTGTTGCACAAACCGTACACAAGCAATTTACAAGAATTGCTTAAACCGAAAAATCCCCTTCCTTTCGGAAGTTTCCCCTTCCTCTCGGAAGTAATCCCTTTACAAAGATGGTGTAAAGTAAAAGGTAGAGAGACAACAAATGAAAGCTTATTACAACAGAAATGTCTCTCTCTTTCAAAGTAAAGCTTGAAGAAATGGCTCAATAAGATTATTTCAAAGCTTTTTGTGTTTCAAGAGTATAAAAACTTGATTATATGAGATCAACTCTTTTTGAATATGTGCTGCTTGTTTTTGAATGCTTTGCTGAATAGGTTTATATAGCAATCAATTAATATGGCCGTTTTGGACTTTAATTTGAAAAAGATTTACTTTAAAACGTTCAGATTTGGAGTCCAACAGTCATATTTTTGAACTACCAGTCGACTGGGTCGAGATACCAGTCGACTGGGTTCACTTGAAAAATACATGTTTTCAGACCTTCTGGGTATCCAGTCGACTGGTATATATCATCCAGTCGACTGGGGACTTTCTGTCCATTTTACCAGTCGACTGGGTTGATTCATCCAGTCGACTGGAGACTTACTGGTCAAAGTATCAGTCGACTGGGTTGTTTGATCCAGTCGACTGGGTTCCTTCTGACCTTTATACCAGTCGACTGGTATATGTACCCAGTCGACTGGGTTGTCTTCCAACCCAGTTTTTCTTCTGTTTTTCATTAAAAACATTTTAAAATTAATGGTTTTAGAAAAACCTTTTGTGTTTGAGCCATTGAACAAGCTAATACAATGTATGAGTGAGACTTACATTGGTTCTAAACCTTAAGACCTATACTAGATCTTCAGTCCTCACTTGATACTTGATTTGGTTCGAGTTTTTGCACTTTGATCCTTGGTTGAATGTGTTTGATCCTTAACACAACTTAGTTTAAACATGTTAGTTAAATAACAGTTGTGTTTTGCCATCATTAAAATACGGGCGGGGGTCAACAGCATCTAATAAAGGGATGTTAATCTCTACTTTTCTCAAAATTTCAAAAATATCAAGCAATTTATTTTCTTTCTTTGGCTTTACTAACCTTTGAGGGAAGGGTGGTGCATTCGCCTTCTCTATTTCACTTACCTTGGATATGGATGCTTTATCTGGAGATGCTTGTGCAGGCTCATCAGCTTCTACGATCTTACCATTTCTGAGAGTTGTAACGACATTCATTTGCTGGTGTCCTCCTGGATTAGGTAATGTTTGGGCTGGAAATTCACCCTGCTTTCTTCCACTTAGCTCCTTAGCCAGTTGCCCTACTTATACTTCCAGTCTCTGAATAGCTTATTCATGCTTTGTAGTTGTTTATCTTTTCTCAGTCCAAAATTATCTTTCATCTGCCATAAACTGATCTTGTGAAGTCATCAGTTGTTGTTGTTGAGTTACTAATTGCCTTACAATACTCTCTAGGTCATTCTTCTTTGACTCCGGAACTGGTTGGGCTGCTTGTTGGGAGTTCTTTTGCTGCCCTTGAAGGTTCAGAGCATTCTGATTGTTATTCCATGAGAAGTTAGGGTGGTTTCGCCACCCTGGATTGTAGGTATTGGCGTATGGATTGTTCTTAGAAGGATAATTGTTTTGTCCCATATAGTTTGCTTGCTCTTGATCTGTAGATGATTATAAAGGGCAAGTCTCATTATTGTGATAAAAATGAGAACATATAGCACATACCTAGAGTTGTGTGGCTTGTGGACTACGTGGGATGTTTTGAGCAGTCACGACTTTTATGATCATATTTAACTTTATTTCCATAGCAGCCATCTGATTTGGAAATCCACCATTTAAGTTCACTTTATACATACCCTTGCTCTTTACTCCTTGTCTCCCTCTATATGAGAATTGTTAGGTGTGCTCACTTAATGTCGCAGAAAGCTCTATGGCTTCTTCACTGCTCTTTTCCATCAACACACCTCCACAACCTGAATCAACAATACCTTTATTCATGTCATTTAGACCTTCATAAAAATCTTGTACCAACTTATCTTGAGGTAGCTTGTGATGTGGACACTTGAGAAGCAGCTCATTGAAGTGTCCCCATGCTTTGAAAAAGAGGTCTCCATCTCTTTGTTGAAAAGATTGCATCTCCTTCCCATCTGTCTTATCTTTTGGGCTGGGAAAAACTTCTTTAGGAACCTACTGCATTTCTCTAATGTAAGTGTAAGCTAGTTGTAATGAAGGGCATAATTTCTTACTGAAGAAAGCTAAACGATGGTCTTTTCGTAGAAGAACAGCCTCAATACTAGTTCTAGAAGTATCAATTTCCAACATAAAAGTTTGAGTAAAATATGGTAAGGCTAAAATAGAAGTAATAGTCATGGTTATCTTGAAGTTCTGAAAAGCCTTAACTGCACTCTCAGTCCACAGAAAACTATCCTTTTTAAAAAGATTAGTTAAGGCTGAGGAAATGGTAGCATAGCCTCTTATAAACTTCCTATAATATCTAGTGAGACCTAAAAAAGCCCTCAACTATTTTACAGTAGTAAGTATAAGCCATTCTAACATAGCAATGATCTTGTTAGGATCTGGTGCAACACTATCAACAGGAATTATGTGGCTAAGGTAATCAATGGAAGACGTTTCAAAATTGCATTTGAGCATTTTGGCATACGTGGAAGGTTCTTATAAATAGATCAACACAAGTTTCAGATGTTCTGTATGTGCTTCCATGGACTAATTATATATTAAAATGTCATCAAAGAAAACTATGACAAATTTCCTTAAATAATCCTCAAATACCTGGTTCATTGCAACTTGAAATGTAGATGGAGCATTTGTTAAACCAGAAGGCATAACCATGAACCTATAATGTCCATGTTGAGTTCTAAATGTTATTTTCTTAATGCCACCGAGATGCATTATGATTTGATGATATCCAGCTCTCAAATTAAGTTTGGAGAAAACCTTAGCACCATGTAACTCATCAATTAATTCATCTACAGTAGGAATAGGAAAACTATCTTTAATAGTGACTACATTTAAATCCCTATAATTGATACAAAACCTCCAAGTTCCATCTTTCCTTTTTACTAGCAACACTGGTGAACTATAGGGGCTTGTACTACGTTGAATGACTCTCATCTGCAACATGTCTTTGACTAGTTTTTCAATTTCTATTTTTTTTTCAAATGAGTGTACCTATAAGGCTTTATGTTTAGAGAAAATGAGCCAGGTAACAATTGGATCCTGTGATCTATTCTTTTTCTATGAGATAATCCAATAGGTTCATCAAATACTACCTTAAACTCCTAAAATAGTTCTTAAATTTGAGGATCAATAGCTTCTTTAAAAGCCATCGGCCTTTGGTCTGGTTGTTTTGAGTCAAGTATTGACATTAACATGAAGCAAAAATATAAATAATCTATGATTGCCATCTTCTTAACCTTACTATACCCCCACCATATTACATTCTAGTCTCTGTTAGCTATATAATAACATTGGTTTAACCTCCCATACAAACTCTATGGTTAAGGTTCTATAATCAGTACTAATAGAACCTAAATTCTATAACCATTAGACCCCTAACACAACATTTGTTTCTTATAATGGTATTATGAAAAAAATAATTAATACTAAACTGATGGTGAAAAAAATTTGATAAGAGAAAGTAGATTATTCTCTCGATGAAAGAACTAATATTACCTTTCTTAACTTAGTTAATGGTTTGATTCAAGTTCAAGCATAAACTCCAAGAAATTTACAAGAGTTGTAACTAAAAGAGAAAAGAGAATTTCTGGGATTTTTCATTAATTGCCTCTATCTTCCTCAATACAATCCTTTTTATACTAGCTAGAGACTACTTTTCTAGCCAATTGGTAGTTACAAAATTTGTTACATTCTGTTCCGAAACGAACAGCTTTAAAACTAACTAACTAACTAACTTCCGTTGTAATTTCCTTTAGTCTCTTCCATGATTATTTCTATTCAGTTGTTGTTGTTATAATCCTTGAATCCTTAGTGATCTTCTAGGATTTAGAACAATTGTCTCTGTATTCCTATTTTTTTCTGCTATGTCACCCTAGCCTTAAAGTGTTCTTGTTGCATCATCCCAGACTTAAAAGTCTCCTTTGTTTTCTTTGTTTACAGCTACATCAATCACACCTCCCGAGGATCCTCCGTATGAGTTGTGCATTTATCTGGATACAATGAAGGTTGGATTGAGGTTTTTGTTTCACCCTTTTGTCCATGTGGTCCTCAACCACTATGATATCACACTCACGTAGCTCATGCCTAATTCCATGGGCCTACTTATAGGCTTCATTTTTGTGTGCAAGTAAGTCACATGGGGGGGGGGATCGTGACTATCGACCTGTTCAAGAACTTATTCACGATCAAACATCATACTGACGATGGTTAGGTATACTTTAGTCAAAGGCCAAAGAGTAGGATAGTCAAAAAAATCCTAGCTCGGTGAAGGATTTGAAAAACAAATTTGTCTTTGATTAGAACGATGTGAGTTTTGTGGTCCTAAGGGAGTGGGACCTGACTTTTCTAAGGAGGTCTTGGTGTTCTCCTTTAAATGAAAGGGAGGAAAAGGTGATGAAGGAGATGGTTGCAAAGGCCATTATGGCCATAGAGTTGTACGAGAACGACTCCCTAGCTCGTTATGGTCTTTGCCTATAATATTTTCACTTAGTTTTTTTTTTTATTTCCTTAGGCTTAGAATTCATTTATGTTGTGGTGCTAATGTATTCTTGTTTGACGTTTTGTAACGATTCCTCCAAATTTGAAATAGGCCCTAAGGCAGTTAAAAAAGAGATAGGTTGATGGGGAGATTATTATTGAGATCTCCCTTAGGGCTGAGGAGAGGCCCAAGGTTCTTTCTGGTTTTAGAACTCCCAAGGTGTCTACTACTCCTGGTGGCTTAGAAAGAGTTCCCCCTTAGGTGGTGTAATGCCACGGATCATGTCCCCCTTGCTCAGTCCTCTTCCTCAGCCTTTGAGGACCGACGTGCTCATTCCTGATTGGTTCATCAAGATGAACGACTAGTTGATGGGATGCCCTCGAGTGACTCGGGAACATCTGATTAAGGGTATCCCCATGAGGGACAAGGCGGAGTTGGCGTCTGAGGATGCGAACATCTTCCTAAACATTGCGAAGGAGTTGTTTTTGAAGGTAATAGTTGTGCTCCTTGTTTATTTTTCTATTTTTCATTCTAAGGATTGGGGTGACACTCATGTATTTGCAGGCCAGTTTTGTCGGGGGCAAACTCCCACGTCGTTTTTCTGACACAAACAAGAAGCCGACGGAGCACGACCTTTGTATAGCTCAACTTGAAAGAAAGCTTAACTCTCATGACAAGAAACTTTCAACCTTGGAGACCAAGAAGGCTTGACTTCAGGAGGAGAACAAGTTCTTCAATGCTGATCTAGTGAAGGCCCAGAAAGAGACCGAGGCTAAGGTGGCTATAGCTCGAGAGCAACCTTTTGGGGACTACAAGGCCTCAAAGGAGTTTGAGAACTATGTTGCTAACAAGGTCGGGGTCTATCTTATCTAGAGATTCGAGACTGTAGAGGCCAACGTTGCTAAGGCCTACCCCAAGGTTGATTTTCTGGCATCAATATTCTTGGTGAGGATAGGGGTGAAGGAGCCGGTGATGCGCTTAAGGATCCCGAGGTCTACGGACTTAAGAGTTTTTTCCTTTTGCTGTTTATGTTTGGCTCGAGGGGCCTTTATGTAAAAACTTTATTTTATTTAATGAAATGGTTATTTTTGTTACGCATTTTTTTATTTGATTGCCTCTATGCTTTAATGTTGGAGCTTTCTAAGTCTCGAGTTTAGCACCTTACAAACCATATAGGGAGGACCTCGTTCAAGAACTTGAACTTTATTATGATTTTTGGTTCAGGGTTCTTAGAGCACTCTGCTTTTGATACAAATATCCTAAGGTAGAATACTTGGGGTATTTTTCATGGGAGTATCTCCGTTAGAAAGGTACTACGAAGGGGAATAACTCGGGGTTTTCCTCTCGAGATTTTCATGAGAATGGACCTGAGGAGAAGAATAGCTCGAGGGTGTGAGTGCCTGGGATCCGTAAGCCAAGAAGAATGGTGTTTCACCTGTAGGACTCCGAGTAGTCCTTCGGTAGGCCCAAAGGACGTTAGGTAACTGCTTGAGCCACTTCTTGTCGGTGTTTTTGAGTTTTTTCTTGATACCTTGCAGGAAAGTTCTGTTGGCGACTTTGGTAAGTGGTTCAGCTTCTATCCACTTAGTGAAATAGTCGATTGCTACTAAAAGTGTTTCTTTTGTCCTTGAGCTTTTGGGAATGGTCTGAGGATGTCAATTTCCTATATGGTGAAGGGAATAGGACTTGTTATTGATGTCAGAGGTTTAGAGGGCCAGTGAGAGATTGGGGCATACTCTTGACACTTCTTGCACTTTTTAACCATGTTGATAGCTTCTTCCAGCAATGTGAGCTAGTAATACCTATGCTAAATAATTTTATAAGCTAGAGCTCTACCCCTAGGTGATTTCCCTATACATCTTCGTGAACTTCTGTTGCGCGATTATCTACCTAAATAAATAAGCAAATAACCGAACTTGTTTTACTTGCAAGTGCACAAGGTCAACAGTAGCATAGTGTGCGAATGCAAGATCATCTCCACAGGGATTGGTAAAGTTTGATTTAAAATTAGTTTTGAAATAATGAAATAAAAACAAGAGAAATAAATATTGAGTTTGAAATAATAAAGATAAAGGCGTAGGGACTGGATATCCACCACTAGTCATGCTACTACGACAAAACAGTATGCCAATGCTTTACTCATGTCATGAATACCTAATGTTTGTCAACCTAAGGGTATGGTATCTACTCCTTAAGCTATTAATTTCCCTAAGCAACGAGTTAGGCATGTTATCTACTCTAACTCTTTTCTCTCTCAAGGGATTCAGCATGGTGTATGCTGAGTTGTTCCTTAAGAGAGCATATGATCTGTGGAAATCGACAACCACACGGGACCTAGGGCATGGTATTTACTCCCGATTTCCCATGTTGATTAACCCAAAAATCCGATGAGGATATCTTTTGTTACTAATGTTAAACCCAGGACTCAGTCATCCAAATTGATTCAACTAACTAATCCATACCACATGCATACGCTAATCAGACACACACATATGAGAAATTTAAGTAAAAACAGGTATTAATCAAGTTAAGCAACACAACATAAATATCACAAAGGCACCAATACTGAATTCATTTAGTAAACATAATTAGGGCTTCAACCAAGCCCTACTAAAAGTTTAAGTACAGATAATAAAAATAAAGGAAAGAAGAAACCCGAGAGAAGAGTCGTCAATTCTTCTCCACAGTTTCCTTCTCTGATCTCCCCGAACAAAAACTAAACTAAAAGGAAGATAAGCTCCTCCAAAGGGAGATCCAGTTTCTGTGTTTTACAAGTCTATTTATAGGATTTTAAGGACACTTGGAAACCCTAATTTCCAAAACAGGTCTCTAACCCTACTTTCCAAAATAAGAACTACTGTTTTTACTGTTCACTGTAGTATGTGTGCACTCGATCGCAGTCTCTTGCACTTGAGCGCAGCCTTCTTCTTGTGTGCGAGCGTAGATTGCGCTCGATCTTGGCTTGGGCACTGGGCTCTGGTGCGCTCGATCGCAGCTCCTCTGCACTCGATCGCACTAAGCAACTAATAGATTTTTCAGATTTGCTCTTTGAGCTCCAAAATGCTTCATTTTCTCTAAGAACCTATAAAAACCCATAAAACACAGAAAGGAAGTAAAATAGCATAAAATACGCACACTAAGGGCTTAACAAATGTAAATTAAAGGGCTTAAATATGAATATTTAAGCACTTATCAACTTCTTGGAGGGTGTAATCAGCATCTATAGGACTAAGACACTTTAGTAAAGGGTAGTGAGTCCTTTCTTATATAGTTTTCCTTGATGATAGTGAACCATGAGGAGTGATAGATGATATTTTTTCTCATTCTTTGATTGGGGAGCTTTTGATCCTACATATACTGAAGGATCGGATCCAACCAGGTTTCTTCCTCAATAATTGGCATAACCAGTTTCTTGTCTAAACTAGGCATAGCGAGCAATTCCAAATAAACGATCTGAGTGAGGTCTAATTGCTTAGAAGAGGCGAGTCGACCGAAGGCATCTACCTTTGAGTTTTGTGCTCTGGGAAATTAAGAGATTTGAAATCTCTTGAAATTTGTGGCCAGCTTTCAAGTCTTTTCCAAATACTTGATGATCTTTGCTCCTCTAGGTTCATACTTGTTTGTCATCTGAATGATTACCAGTTGGGAGTTGTTATAGACTTCTAAGGCTTGGGCACCCAATGTCTTTGCTAGCTTCATCCCTATGAGGAAAGATTCATACTCTACCTTATTGTTGGTGGCTTTGAATTCAATCCATAGTTTGAAGTGTACTTAAACAAAACTTAAATAAACTCGTTGTTAACCTTTTTGAAGAGAATGAGAATGTTTATATGCGATGATTTCCCTCAAAAGTCCATTGTGATTTTTGGAGAACTTAATGAAACCAATTAACCTTACTTCGTTCTTGGAGTTGAGGAATGAAAACAATTACAAAAAAAATGAGAATTTAGCTAGTGAATTTGACTTGGCGAATGGTGTTTTTGAACCCAACCTATTACAAAAGCTTTCCTACTCAAAATCCCATAAGTATTTTTAGAGTAAATTAGATATAGTTTATGCAAGCTTAGATGACTTCAAGGTCTTTGTTTGATGCTAAAGGAGGGGTATTTATAGGAGTTTAAAAGGAGATAAAGGTTTAATGGAGGGGACAAAAGGGTTAATGTTGTTTAAAGAGACGTTGGTTAAGGTCTAAGGGTCAGAATCGTAAGAGATTTGACACCCATTGATGTTCAAATCACCGGGATGGAGCTAAAATTTGAAGAAGAAAATCTGTAACATAAACACCGATTGGTAATCAGCTGGTACTAATCAATAGCATTGACCAAACAATTAGTACCTACGTCGTAAGCAAGCCTTTGGTTTGGACTTTGGGCTCAAAACTACTTTTTAAGGCCCAATGTGAGTGGGAAATGTGTTTTTGGGCTTATGTTCTAAAAACAATTGGATAATTTTGGCTCATTTATGTTCTAATGGGTTCCAATTGGTATGTGAGTTTAGGTTTTGTAATTGATCCACTGCAAAATTACATACATGTCTCCAATTCACTAAGTTCAAGCACATTGTGACCAATTTCTCTTTTTTTTTTAGCCCCCAACATGTGATCTATTCCAATATTTATAGCAAAATTGGTTGTCAGGACCCTTCTGAAAGTGTCAATCAAAGGCTATGAGTGACCATGATTTTATTTCGGGTATTGGAATGGTAAAGATACGATGCATGCATAAAAGTAAACATGCCATTAGGAAAAGTTGTTCCGTGGGAACACCCATGGTGGTGATGCGTACTTGAGGTGACGAAGATAGCGTATGTTCACTTGAGCAACTATTTGGATGAACTCCACTTGGATTGCTAGTTGATTGAAAACCTATCTGGTTTGATTTGAAAATTTCTTGTTTAAAGGTCTTTCAATCTTGAAATGATAGTTGTATGTTTAAAGGCTTCTCAAAATAGAATGAGAATTTTCTATTTAAAGGTTTCTCAAATGAGAATTGCCTACTTAAAGGCTTCTCATATTGGAATGAGAATTGCATGCTTAAAGGATTCTCGAGGATACGAGAGTTGCCTGTTTAAAGGTCTCGTGGGTTGAAAATGAAGGCTTATATCATGCCTTGAAGAAAAAGAGCCTACACATAATTGCCTTGAAATGAGAGATTATATCTTGCCTCAAAGGAAAAGGGCTTACACAATTGTCTTTGAAGAGCTTTTATATCTTGCCTCAAAGGAAAGTTGTTTACACGATTACCTTAGAAGAGGGCTTAAATCTTGCTTCAAAGATAAAAACAAGGCCTTACATGATTGCCTTAAAGACAAAAGTAAGGGCTTACGAAATCGCCTTGAAAAATAGGGCTTATATATTGCCTCAAATATGAAAAGTAAGGGCTTACTTTATTGCCTTGAAGAATAAGGGCTTATATCATGCGTAAAAAATTAAAAGGTAAGGGCTTACATAATTTCCTTGAAGAATAGGGGCTTATATCTTGCCTGAAAAATGAAAATGAGGGCTTATATCTTGCCTCAAAAATGAAAAATAGGGCTTATATCTTGCATAAAAAATGAAGAAAAAAATGACTTATATTTTACCTCAAAAATGAAAAAATGAGGCTTATATCTTTGCCTCAAAAATGAAAAAGAGGGCTTATATTTTGCCTCAAAAATAGAAACGATAGCATATCTTCCTCATAACGGAATAAGGGGCTTATATCTTGCCTCATAAATGAATACAAGGGCATATATCTTGCCTGAAAAATGAAAACAATGACTTAAATCTTGCCTCAAAAATGAAAATGAGGGTTTATATCTTGCCTCAAAAATAAAAACGATAGCTTATATCTTGTCTCAAAAATGTAAAATGAGGGATCCAGGAAGAGATGGACCAATCTCAGGAATGAGCAAAAAAGACTTAGCTTTCTTTAGTTTTATTAAGCACATGTCGCAAGTATGCACTTGATGTGATGAATAATGAAGAGTTCGATGATTTTTTGGATGCATATATACATTCATTGACATGCAAGTGTAGGTTTTTGAAAGAATTTATATGCTTTTTTTCCTTGTTTTTATAGGATGCAAGTGATGGGGAACACGAGGAAGATTAGAATTAGAGATTTTAATCTAAGAATTGGGGGATATGGGAATAATCATATAATTGAAAATATTAAGAATTATTATCTTAGTTAGCTTCCTTATTGTAATAGAATTAGGCTTTTATTGTTCTTTTCTCCTTAGGATTTAGTCTTTATCTTTATGTTAGGATTTTTCCTATATATATGAGATTCTCATATGTTATTCGACAGTTTATGAATGAATTCAGATTAAATTATCGATTTTCATACTCTGTGATTGAGTGTTGAATTGTCTATATGATTTGAACTTTTGTTCCATGTGATTTGGTTTAGTGTTCCCATGTGATTTGGGAAGATACATGTGATTTGGATCGTATCTATCTTTAACTTCCTATTTCTTTACAATTCTTCCCTGCTACACTGCATCAAGTGGTACAAGAGCCCAAAATTCATTCCCTTGTGATATTTAAAATAAAAAAAACAAAACATCATCAAAAAACCCAGCGTACAGTAGCCAAAGTAACTTTCTTTTTGCTGCCTGCCACCACTGCCACGCATCGTTGCCTCCGTCACACACCGCCACTCCACTCTGGCAACTTCTTCGTTGGAATTTGAGGCTACCACCAAGGTCAAAATTGGCTGATTTAACCAACCCCGGTCTTTACGTGTCGCACCACTGCCATCTCAACCACCAAAACAGTCACGCCATTTATGCTCTTGGCAGTCTGATTCGGCTCCTCCAGCCACCAGCCGCCCTCACCCATATAATCGTAATATTATTTTCAACCGACACCCTTTGAATTTCGACAAATTTTTCCTGTTCTTCCACTGTGAAGCTCTTGACCCGTTTCAACCTTTTCGCGCCAAATCCACCACCGTTCGCCATCATCTGTCCCAGTCGACCCTACTATAGTGACAAGGCGTCAATTTTCGATCGATCTCTAAAGTTCGGCCCTGATCCAACTGGTATATCACTGGGTTAGATTCGACCCAAACACCCAACCCAGTTCCTTTTCTCTACTACTGACCCGAGCCACCATCTCCTTAGTTGAGCCGAGCTATTTTGGAGCTCAACCACATCTGAGCCGAACCTTGTTGGAGTCGAGCCATATATGAGCGTAGTTGAGTCAAGTCAGGAAAAAAAGCTGGTTTTTTTTTTTAAGTTTACTGCCATTATCTGTATTTTTTCTTATAAAAAAGCAACAAAAAAGAGGAAAAACGGGAAAAAAAAAATTACGTTTAAGGTATGTTAGTTTGATATCATGTCTTACCGTACTTGGACTCGCATTCAAAACCTCCAAGCTCAATTAACAAGTAATTATTCTTGCTTGGATGAGTTAAAAATCCAAAGTAATCAAGTATAGTTGGTGTTATCTTCCCTGTAGTATGTATGAAGAATATAAAGAGCTTAAATATTGGGTTTATTGTGTTGAAAAATGACTTCAAGAACCAATATGCATATGACCATGAGCTTAGTTCTCGAGATATCCCTGATTTGAATAGTACTGGCAATTATATTTATGATGATGAAGGAGTAGCTTATAAAAATTATTATTATGCTCCTAAAGTTGCTTACTATGGTTGTGTTAGGTATGATCGTGCTTCCGAAAGTTATGATGGGTATGGTGCAGACAACGAGCTTGAGATAGAACAAAAGTCCAAGCTTCATCCCAAGTTCGAGAGAAGATAATCCAAGTACTAAAAGAATGTAAAGAATTGTGCAAACCCTTGGATGTTGTGACAGCGAAAGATGATCCCGAACTTGATAACTCAAAGCCCACTGATGGGGAAGACTCTGGAGAGCAACAAGAGAATATTGTGGAATATAAACCAGTTCCAACACCAGATGAAGTCAACAAGAATGAAGATATTTCATTGGAGGTTGCACCTATTGAGCTAGTTTCTTGTGCAGTTGACTTTGCTGAGCACATTGAGGTTGTTGAAACAGTTCGAGAGGAATATAAAGTTGCTTGTAAAAGTGAGGCTATTGTGGATACACCTGCCCTTGCTATTGAATTTATCCTCCTTACCTGGTTTCAAGTACCTCGGCAATAGATGTTTTCAGCGAAATTTTTTTCACCTTCTAGTGCTTTCGCTTTCACAAACTTTCATGACCATGTTTTGTTTCTCTACGCCTCGAAGCTCTTGCTACTAGCATATTTTTCAACTCGAGGTTGAGTTCTTTCCAAGTGGTGGAGAATGACGGGGAACATGAGGAAGATTATAATTATGGATTTTAATCTAAGAATTAGGGGATATAGGAATAATCATGTAATTGAAAATATTAAGAATTATTATCTTAGTTAGCTTCCTTATTGTAATAGGATTAGGCTTCTATTGTTCTTATCTCCTTAAGAGTCTTTATCTTTATGTTTTATATATATATATAGGATTCTCATATGTTATTCAACAGTTTATGAATGAATTCAGATTAAATTATCAATTTTCATAATCTGTGATTGAGTGTTGAATTGTCTATATGATTTGGACTACAGTTCCATGTGATTTGGTTCAATTTTCTTATGTGATTTGGGAAGATCCATGTGATTTGGATCGTATCTATCTTTAACTTCTTGTTTCTTTACAATTCTTCCCTACTATACTGCATCTGCAAGTGATGATGATGTATGCAAATTTTCAAAGTGGATTTGTTTGTAAGTGTATAATGAATGGTAAGATCTCCTTGAATTAAATATAGACAAAGATGGCACAAAGAAACTTTCAAATGATTTTTTTTTTCTTTTAAAATGGCGGAATTGACGAGAGGTAGGGAGATTTCAGTCGAACAAAGTTAAAGTTGATAAGTAGCCTTTAAGAGCATCTTGAGATGTGTCCCCAAGTATTGTATTTTCTTTTGACCACTTCGGAATATAGCCAATGCTTATTCTTTTGCCCCACTCTTCTAGAGTCACCACTATGGAGGCACTAAGGTTCAAGTTTCTAAAGTCTATCTTTTCTCAGTCAATGCAAATGTTGACTTTGTATGCATAAGTTGAAAGAAACAAATTCAAGGATTAGAATGAAAGAAAACAATAAAAGCATAAAGGAAAGAACACTTGACTCAACGCATTCTTATTTCATTCACAATAATAAACCTCCTTTAAGAATTTCATCCTCTCGCATATGTTTCATTAACTCCCTTTCCATATCGTTCCATTCACATGATTATAGAAAGTATTTATGTAACTTTTCAAAAAGAAAGGAATGGCAAAAAAATGTAAAGAAATGTAGTTGCACCAATGTGGTTGCCTACATACCTCGAAAAGAGATCAAGCCACTTGTAATTCAGAGAAAAATGCACAGATACTTGTTACCTAAATTGTCCTTTTTGGGTTTTTGGTTTTGTGATCTTGCCCTAATTTTTGCCCTAGTTGCCCTTTTGAATTTTCAACTTAGCTAGCACAACCAATCTTATTCCCATATTAAATAAACATTGTGTTATTTCAGATAAGGACCATCTTGAGGTACTCCTTACAAGTGGTATAGGGATAGTTTTGGAGATAGATTTAGGATTTTGGGAATTTTTGCAAGTGGTGTTAGAGTGTGAGATGCTTTTGCAGATGAGTGAAAGGGTGATTGTGGCTTTGGGTATCCTTTGTGAGGGAGATAAGGGATTTGAGAAAAAGAATGAGAAAGGCTGTGGTGAAAAATAATTTGATTGATTTTAGGGCATCCCTTGTAAGTGTTACAAGGGTAATTCATATTTGGTTAAAGTGACCTTGCTATGAAGTACTTCAGTTGTAAGTAGAGCAAGGGTTGGCGGTGATCGATTGAAATGGATTAGCAGTAGGCGAAGTCAGTTGAAAGGTGTAAAGAAATCCTTTACAACCGATGCATTCTTAAGCATGAAGTGGGTTGGGTCCCCATTAGAGAAGGGAATTCAATCATTACCCAAAGGAGTGATTTGTGAGACTCAGCAACTTTCATTGATTGAAGAGGTCTTCGAAGAGTTAAAATGTGGGCTAAGGGTTACTAGGTTAACAAAAGGATAAAGAATAAAAGGCTTAAAAGGTGTTTTGATGGGTCCTAAAACCCAAGGACTATCCTTTATCACTTTGCTCATTTTTTCACCATCAAATGTTCTTCTTTTTGTTTGGGAGTTTCGATGAACTTTTCCTCTCTTTCTTTTTAAATCTCTCTCCTTTCTCTTTCAAAGACCTTTTTCTCTCCCTCTTGCAATGTTAAATAACCGCATATCATTTGAGCAAAAAAATAGTGCTTTGTAAAGGTTACACAAAAGAATTTCATTAAGGCCCAAAGGGTTTTGACAGTAGAAAATTTATGAAGTGATAGGAAAGTAGAAATAATGGCTTATTTTCATTTCAAGTCAAATTGCTTACCATTTCCAAACCAAAAGAATGTTTGCTGGGTTCAAAAAATTTTCAAATTGTCCTCGCAATCAATGAACAAACAAATTGGATTTAGTTAATGTAGAATGAGACTGATGATTTTTGTTTCTCTTTTTTCTCTCATTTTTTTGCCCTTTTCTTTTTTTTTTATGTACAA
Source organism: Bretschneidera sinensis (assembly GCA_023935145.1). NCBI lineage: Eukaryota > Viridiplantae > Streptophyta > Magnoliopsida > Brassicales > Akaniaceae > Bretschneidera > Bretschneidera sinensis. The sequence goes on from CM043699.1 coordinate 52,678,942, forward strand.
AAGGATCATGGTTACCTTTCTTCCATGGGGCCCATGAAATAGCCATCCTAGGTAAGGTCTTCTAAATTGATCTTAGCCCATACGAATCTAAACCTCTTTCTTTGACTGAGATTTGCTCAACTAGCTTGAATTGGTTTGGCTTTTTTATCCTGAGTGGCCCAAATAGATTAGACCTTTCTCTTGAAAAAATTTCCTTCTTACCTAAGATAGAGTGGGACATTTGTTTTTGACAAGTGAACCATATGAAATTCCACTTCAAAGAAAAGAAAATATGGACATTTAGCAAAACCAAGTAAACACATTTTTATAATTAAGTGAAAGTCCAATTTTTCAATGGAGTGAAATCACGTGAGTTTGAAGATTTGTTCATTCAACAATAGCCTTCTTAAAATAAACAAAAGAATATATGGAATCAAAAAATTATTTTATTGATATGAAAGGTTCATGATAAAAAAAAAAGGAAGAAATTCACAGAAAGAAAAGAAAATGGCTAAAAAACACTCCCACGAAATTATGGGTTACAATTACACTCAACCATTGGCATCATAACACATTTTGCAATCATCCACCTCATGCTAAAGAATCCTCAACTTTAAGAAAATTTCTCCTTAGGTCCCCAAAAAGTAACCATCTTGATCATGCATGCCATTGACTAATGATGCAACTTCCTTCCTTACTAAGTCCTTAGTAGTATGTTTGGGTAGTTTTTGGTATAAGTTTTGGGAAAGCTTTGGCTGGAATAGATTTTGATATTTTTAATTTGAAGGGTATTTGGTGGGTGAGTTGAGTTATGGTTCGAAGAGGATGGGTTAGGAGTCAATGAGATTTTGCATCTCGTTGCGAGGTCTGAAGCAATTATTTGTTTCATGACCAAGTTTTTCGTGGTAGGCATAGTGTTTGTTAAGGTCAAGATGCGGCGAAGGAAGATTTGGTAGAGGTTTGGCAGCTAAGGGCCTTAACTCGTTACATTTGATCAAGTAGGTCAACGCCTGTGAAAGGCTTATACCCAAAGGAGTGTAGTCATCTGGGATAATGTGGGTGATAATTTTTTTATCATTTGATGTTTTATTATGATCTATATCTATAATTATATAATTTTTGGAATGTACGTAATTTGAAAATTATATATTTAAAAATATCGTCAAACCGAAACAATGCAAAATGAAGCTAAACCAAAACGCTATCAAGTGTGAAATTTGCAACATTTTTTTTTATCATTTGATGTTTTATTATGATCTATATCTATAATTATATAATTTTTGAAATGTACATAATTTGAAAATTATATATTTAAAAATATCGTCAAACCGAAACGATGCAAAATGAAGCTAAACCAAAACGCTATCAAGTGTGAAATTTGCAACCTTGCATAGAATATTTTCCACAATCCTTCTTCTCTCTTTCTAATCACCATTATTAAATGTTGGTTTTCTCCTCTATCACGGTATTTTTTATTAATCTCCTTTCCCTCTTTGAATCTACACCTTTTCTCTTTCCTCTGCTCAATTAATTTTTCAAGTTCTTTTAATTAAAATTTAAATTAGACCATTACCACGACGATGTTTGGAAACTGATTTAACTTAAAACAGTAAATTTAAGTAATTTTTACCTTGAACCACTTTAAATTTATTAATTTAAATATATTTTAATCAGTTCTTAAATATTACCAAAGGCTCACGAACTCTTTCGATTATGTCCTTGTTGGCTCTTTCCTCATCACCTCAATGTAAGTAATCCCTTTCTCTCTTTTTCTACTCACAACTCTTATACATTAAATTCTTAAGTAAGTTTGGTTCTTTCCAATTTTTTCTTGGATCGAATTGATAGGTTTTGATTCACCCTATTAAATTTGTCTTAGATTACCATCTGAAGTTTCGTAGGGTCAGTCACAAATTCCTGATTCTAAGACTATACACGATTTTAGAGTTTTATAATTTTCATTGTTGGTTTTTGATATTGATCTCTGTTAAGCACCTATCTCTTGCTGCACATTGTCTTAACTTGATCACAAGATTTAAGGTTTCAAGGGATGGTGGGAGGGCATAAAAATTAAATGGACTAATCATATCTTAACCTGCATTTGCACTCACTTTGTCACCAAAACCAACAAATTTGGGTAGTTTTGGTTACGGTTCTAAGTGCATGTTTGTATGATTATCACACTTACATTAATTATTGGATAAAATCATGGTCTTTTTCAAGTACATAATTGTTAAAAAAAACCTCAATTTCCAGTTCCAAGAATTTAATTTCATACTATCAAATGCAAAATTAGACAATTCAAATTCAACAATAAGAGCAACTTAGTCTTATAGTCCGAATCAAATTCAACCTTGACAGCTCAAGCACATCCAAAATGGTTGCTATTTACCACCTCAAACGAGAGTAATTTGATTCAACAACTTTACATCCCTCTTAACAATCTGAGTCTATATAAACACTGTAGCAGATACAGAAGTCAGCTGACAATCATTTAGTTAATTTTAACTAGACCCACTTGCAGACACCGTCAAACAGTATTTGTATTTGAGGTAAGCTTTGATGAAGGGGTCTAATTCACCATCCATTACAGATGCAATATCTGATGAGTCATATCCCGTCCGGATATCTTTGACGAGTTTGTACGGACGAAACACATAGTTTCTGAACTGCTGTCCCCACTCAGCCTTCACTACATCTCCCCTAATTTGCTTGATTTCAGATGCTCTTTGCTCCTCAGCAATGACTAACAGTTTAGCTTTCAACCGGCTAAGAGCCTTGATCTTGTTTGCCAGCTGGGATCTCTCTTCTGTAACGTAGCAGTTAAGAAAGCACCTTCAACTTCCAGGAAAACCAGAAAAATGAACAAGTTTGATATAGCAAAGTTCACATCATACTTATTTGACAAAAACAGCATACTATCAGTAAGAAGTTTCAAATTAAGAAATTTAACACAGAAATAAGAGGAAAGACCGAATTATTAAGTTGGCATATTGAAACCAACTGGCCAACCGATCATAATGTTTAAAATTTCCTCCACGCATCTTTTATTTTTTCTCCCCAAATTGAAACCAAAAAGGGAAATTATGTACTCGAAGTCTCAAGACTCTCAACAAGGTTCACAGTTACCAATACACAACACATTAATTTTCTTTTTCTTTTACTTAATCAAATAAATTTACTTATAAATCGTAATCCAAATGTGAAACCTTCATTTTATTAATATAATTAATCCATACTATTTTTTTATTTATATAAAATACATAATGAATAATTATTTATCTTTCATCTATTTTATGATACGAGTAATTACAATATAATCTTTAAAAATTATGAATCGTTTATATGAATTTAAGGTGACTTTTCCAAAATTAGTAATCATCAAATTTGAAACTTTCACTTGAGATTACTGATGACAATGATGATGATAGAAGAATTATATAATATTATTTATAGGAAACAATTAAATATGATTTTGATTTAACATAATCAATATTTAGTTTAATTATGTTTCAATTATTCATACGGTTCGACCACTTGACCCATTGGTTCAACCATTGATCTAGTGACACGATCCTTCAACCAGGACTATGTCCAGTCCGCGTCTAATAACTATGTTTGTCACTACTTATAGTTAAGGTTGTTCTTTGCCAAAGTAAAACACCAGTAATGCTTTGAAGAATTTTTGGTACACTTCCGTGGACCGTTATCCGCCAAAAGATAAAAGCACTCATAGAATTCAACTTAATTAAATAGTCATGTAAATATTATAACCTGTGCAACGAACTGTAACCCCAGTAGGGATATGGGTAATTCGGACAGCAGTTTCAACCTTGTTCACATTCTGCCCTCCTTTCCCACCTCCCCTTGACAAACTGATTTCTAGGTCCTCCTCAGGTATTCAAACTTTCATTGACTCTTCAGGAAGAAGTGGCATGACTTCAATGCCAGAAAAGCTTGTCTGCATACAACTTTGACATTAGAGAATAAATGAGAATTCTATCTTCTTCATGCGTGTAAGCAAGATGAGAGAGATCTTATTACAGCATCTCCTTTTACCAATTTCATTATCACTTCCTATGGTATTCAGATTTATTCAAGGTTAGTTTAGATCATGAAAAGCTTGCATAGAGTATATGTTTGTGATTTAACAACCTAGTTTACCATGCATACGGTATATGCTTATGAATTAAGAACCACATATGGAAGTGATGCACATACATTTTAGAAAAAAAAGGAAAATGAAAGAAAGTGGGCTTGCAGTCCCATGTATATCCTACTTGTTAACAATACCATTTGCTAAATGGTGCCATATTAACCTAAGAATCCTTTGTAGCATTCTAAGTCTCTTAGAGAGAGAATGTCCTTGAACAGAGTGGATGTGAGGAAAAGAAGTCATGTAAAGTCAATTTGGTAACACATGAAATGTGAATTTCATTTCCTTTTTTATTGAATTGAAACAAGAATTCAATTGAACTTGTTGAGATGTAGTTTCCTAATTACATATTTATTAGTTTATGTTTCCTATTCCTATTAGGATTTATATTCTTAGGTATATATATAGGTTTGTTGATTTATTCACATAAAACAATAATAAAAAGAATTCTTTTACAATGTTTCTATTCAATCTCATCTTCCTCTCTTCGTCTAAACCCTAACTTAAATCTCAACATGTTATCAAAGCTCGTGGTTTGGGACCCTGGTAGTATTTGAGTAAGCCCCCTTAAAAAAACAAAACAGGCCCTAGTTCTGTTTAGCTTATGTTATCTTTTCCGGTCACGTTCACTTCTTCTTATCTGGCGATTCTGTTATGTTCTGGTTTGGTGCTCAACCCGACCCAATTCTGGTCATGTTCTCCTCTCTGGTGAGCTCCTTCGGCGAATCTTTGTTCAGTTCTTTCCCGTGATTTTTTGGCCGTTTTCTCAGGCATTGCACTCTCAGTTCTTGTCTCTAGGTTGTCTTCTTCGGCACTGTTGCCTCCTACGCGAGTCCTGCTGCTGTTATGGCGTCGAGGTTATTGCAGAGGTTGTTTCTGGTTGTTGCATAGGTTGCTTTGGTGGTTGTTGTTGTCAGCTCGATGTAAGATAAGGCTGTTGGTTTTGTTGTTCATGAAGACCCAATCTGACTCGATCACAAGTCTTTGTCCAGTTCGGTGCACCACTGTCGCAAGTCTCTGTCTGGCGGGTGCCGCCGTCACCTTGCTTCTTGTCACCATCGATCTTTGTTGCAGTAGCAAGTCTCTGTTTCTGTTTGGTGCAGGCCTGTTTTTGTTTGGCAGCGTGTTTTTGTCGGTCGAAGAAACCTTCTCCACCCGTTTTGTAATGTTAAAGAAAATCCCAGTCTGACCGTTTCATGGATCTAGCCCATGTGAAGCAACCCGTTTTAGTTTTGTTGTCTTGTGGGTCTTGTTGGCTCTATTGATCCAGTGTCCCCAAATCTTGTCCATGAATCTTGTTGATCCACTGTTGCTGGGTCTTGTTGACCCAGTTCTCTTATAGATTTTGTTGTTTTGGGATCGAGTTTATTTAACAAGTTGGATGTGTTTATTTGTAACAAGTTGATGCAAGTGTACGCTCTAGCCTGAGGGGGAGTGTTGAGATGTAGTTTCCTAATTACATAAGTATTAAGTTTCCTATTCTTTCTTAGCTTATGTTTCCTATTCCCATTAGGATTTATATTATCAGGTTTATATATAGGTTTGTTGGTTTATTCACATAAAACAACAATAATAAGAATTCTTCTGCAATATATCTACTCAATCTCATCTTCCTTCCTCTGTCTAAACCCTAACTTCTCAACAGAACTTAAGGGCATTTTTGTCCATAAAATTTTGTACTCTCCCTCGTCGGGAATTTGTTTTCAAATTCTATCAACTTTGATAGGATTTTCTCAAAAGTTACTCAATTCTATAATGAATTCATTTGCAAATCAATTTCATAGTTTATTGATAAACCAAACATAAGAAACTATTGGGTTGCAAATGAATTACATAAAAATTGGAATTCATTTATACCAAACAGGCTGGTACAGCTAGTTTGGAACTAAGGATTTGACGAGTTAAACCCCTTGTTTAGTATGATTTAATCAAATTATTGTTGAGGTTTTGATGTAGCCATATAAGAACAATCCTTCTCCCTTAAGGGTTTTGCATTTGATAGGTCTGGGCAGTTTCCAAAGCAGGAGCAAATCTGTAAATTCTGCAACGCAAGGGTATTTTTGTCATATACTATAGTACTTTAGGAGTTTCTAAGGAACTTTAGAGTTTATTTACTTGGAAGTACAAGTAGGTTTTAGAGTTATAAACAAGTAGTTTCCTATTCGAGAATCAAATCCTTGCACAAGAAGGAAGGTCGAGTGTATAAATAGTTATATATGATTTAGGGTTTTTCTGATAATGGAATTGTTATGGTTCTTGGTTATTAACGCATTGTGGCTGTGTTTTTTTCCTCTCTCTCTCTCTCTCTATATATATATATATGTGTGTGTGTGTGTGTGTGTTGTGCTTCTAATTCTATACTCTTGTTTATCTCTAGTACTGCTGCAAGAAATTTCAGCAACTATGTTATTCCATTCCAAAATCAAACACCAAACATATCAGTTCTAACTCCTTTCTACGAACCCTAATCCTTTTCCTGCACACATTCAAACCCTAGAATCCCTAATTCTCTTCCTCTTAAGTCTACCAAAAAAGTCACCCAGGAAAAAATTGCATAAAAAGGAAACACATCTATATAAATAGTTTTTTATTATTTAGGATTTTTAAGGTCTTCAATAACAGAATTTTTAATAGTTCTTTGGTTATTGAGGCATTGTGTCTGTATTTTTTTTCTCTCTAGCAATCTTTTCTGTTCTGTTTATCTTTTTTCTTTACCTCTACTGCTGCCAGAACTTTTCAGCAATCAGCCACCATATTCTTCTTTTTGAACCTCTCTTTCGAAATCAGAGGTCAATAAGATAAAGTTCTAATCGTTTTCTACCAACACTGATCCCTTTCCTCCATGCACCCAAACCTAGAATCCCTAAATCTCTCTCTTAAGCCCACCCCAAAGTCAAGTAGACAGGTTCCCAAAAATATGGGTTTATCTTTGAAATGTCTGGTTGTACCACAGAAGAATGAATTTATCTTTAGTAAAAAAGGATTATATTAGGATATATATGTGTGTGTGTGTGTGTGTTCGCAAAAATATGGGTTTATCTTTGAAATGTCTGGTTGTACCACAGAAGAATGAATTTATCTTTAGTAAAAAAGGATTACATTAGGATATATATGTGTGTGTGTGTGTGTGTGTATTATATATAAGTTCATGACAACATTCCCATTTTCCTATTGGCCTAATGTTTGCTTAACAATCAAGTCCCCCAAAACCACCTGTAACAATATAACCAAATTTTGCATTTTTAAGGGTAGAAAAAGTTTTAGTAATTTTCTCACAGGTTCCTCTAAAATGTTATACTAAGTCTTATTGCAATATTTTTTCGGTTTTTTTTTTTTTTTTTCGCGAGGGGGAGGGGTGGTTGTGGAGGTTCAAGAAGCATGAATGATGCATGATAGCAGAGTTTTTTTTTTTTTTGATGTGTGATGGCTGGGTAACACCCCCTTTTATAAGGCATTTTCCAGCTAGAAAGTAAAGTGGAGTTTACAATATGTGCATAAAGGTGGCTTCAATCAAGGAGGCACAAAGTTAAGACGACTCTAACCACCATATAAATCACCATAGATTTTTGGAAACAAAATTTAGCTTGAACAAATAGAAAATTTGTAATGATTTTATTATAAAATCTAACACGTACATTGTCACTAATCATCTTAACAATATGTGGATTATTCACTTACTGGAAAATTATCCCACAATCTGACTAACAAGGCAGTTTTCTTCTTGTTCCTTAAAAGAGCAGGTAAATACAAGCTAGGAATCCTAGATTTGCAAACTTCAAATAAAAATGACCAGATATATTATCCATTTTAGCTCCATGAACTTACCAAGTGTGAACTCTCATTATGTGACAGTGGGACTGTGGGAGCACTCTTTCCTCAATATTCTTACACATGAAATCAACTATTTACTTGGAGTCCAAGTGGTTTTAGGTTTCTTTCGATAAGTACGTTTAGGGTTATTAATTCTCAGTTTCCTATTTGAGAGTCGGATCCTTGCACAACAAAGAAAAGCAATCTCTATAAATATTTATGTATTATTAGAGCTTTTGAAGGTCTTTGATAATTGAATTATTAAGAGTTATTTGTTTATTGAGGCATTGTGCCTGTCGTATCTTTCTCTCTCTCTTGCAATCTCTGTTCTGCTTCTTGAATTCTGTACTCTTCTTTATCTCTACCGCTGCCAGAAATCTCCAGCAACCATATTCTTCTATTCCGACCTCTCTTTTGAAATCTAACCTCAATTAGATAAGTTCTATCCCTTTCTTCCATACATTCAAACCCCATAAAACATAATCTCTTCCTCTTAATCCCACCTCAAAGTCATGTAGACAGATTCCTTCAATCTGTCCTGCGTCATATATAACCCTTAGGAAGGGTTTCTTTAGAGTTTCCTATTCTTTATAAGAATAAAAGAAATACTGTAGAAGGATCAATATATATAATTACCTGGCGAAGACCTTTGGCATTGAAAGGAGACTGTCGCACAATCCGGTGTGTTCCTTTTTCCCCAGATAGATAACCATAAGCATAATGGCCTTCAACTTCAAGTGTGGCCGACTTGATCCCAGCTTCCTCTCCAGAAGATTTCTCAACCAAATGATCAACATTTTTATACGAGAAAAGCAGAAAAGGAAACTCAATGGTTCACCATCAGCAGTTCAAGTTTCATGAATATATACAAAATTGAATGCATGATGTAACTGCCTACATGTTTCTGTATTAAATGAAATTCCATTTAATCTGTTTTCTTCAAATATATGATTATCATGTAACACTTTGTATACCGTGAATATGTTGTGGTGGATACATTATTTGCCTAATCTTATGTGATAACTAGATAACAACAATCCATGTCTGAAACCCTAATAATCCAACATAAACTTTTGCAAGAACACTTTCCTAAATTTCTGTCATTCTAGAGGATTGGCATTTCCCCTGGTCATGTGCCGCCAAATTACAGTTCATTTTAGCCCAAGCAATCTGCTCAGTTAAAGGAAGAAATAATGACTAAAAAATCAATCACTGAATGGAATGGTTCCTCTAAACGAACTTAGAAAAGGTTGAAATGTCATCCTAAAACTCATGAAATGTCCCTTTAGGTCTTATTGAAGCAAGTAAAAAGAAGAAAAATAAGCAAAACTGGTTTGAAGACTTAAAAAAAAAAAAGTAATTTGAAGAAAATCCCAATCTATATAGAAAGCAAACAATGTTATATGGGGAAAATTACAAACCTCGCTGAGTTTTTGGTCAACCTTAACTCACCCACTTAATTTTTAAAAAAAATTATAACTTCCTCCTGGTCCAGACTGTACTTGCCTATACTTATACCCCCAAGCCATTAGTCTGTTAGTCAACAGTTAGGAAAAAAGAAGACTTGGTGCCAACTCAGCAATATCTGGGAAAAGAACACAATTTCCCTTAGCTCACCTAGCTAACCATTGCATTTATCAACTGGCCCATGCTGTACTTGTCTATACTTATACCCCCAAGTCATTAGTCTGTTATTCAACAGTTAGGAAATAAGAAGACTTGGTGCCAACTCAGCAATATCTGGGAAAAGGACAAAATTTCCCTTAGCTCACCTAGCTAACCATTGCATTTATCAACTGGTCCATGCTGTACTTGTCTATACTTATAGCCCCAAGTCATTAGTCTGTTAGTCAACAGTTAGGAAATAAGAAGACTTAGTGCCAACTCAGCAATATCTGGGAAAAGGACAAAATTTCCCTTAGCTCACCTAGCTAACCATTGCATTTATCAAATGGTCCATGCTGTACTTGTCTATACTTATACCCCCAAGTCATTAGTCTGTTAGTCAACAGTTAGGAAATAAGAAGACTTAGTGCCAACTCAGCAATATCTGGGAAAAAGACAAAATTTACCTTAGCTCCCCTAACTAACCATTGCATTTATCAACTGGGCATTATGATCTTTTCATATATTCCGTTCCTTTTTATTAGATCCTAATTGATGTTAGTAGGTAAGTGTAGTTTTTAAAAACAGGAGGTAAAAATCAAACAGAGGAGGCCTCAAGCACAATCCATATATTAATTGCTCAAAAACAGTTCATAAACTGGACAAGAGGAAGCCTATTTCACCATGATCAGCCAGCCAGAACAACAGGGAATAGATTGGTCATAGTCCACTTGCTCAGCAGGATTCAGAATTTTACTGGTGACACATTTTTCTCTGTCGTAATAAACAAATAGAGACCAAAAAATTTGGCCAGGTTCAGAATCATATTCGAATTTTAAGTTTCTGAAACTGGTGACAGACTAAAAGCTGATACATCAGCTTCAAATGGTGACCCATGGACCTCATCTAGTGTATGTACACATCAAAAATTCCGTTTGACTAAAAGAAAAGATGTTAGAATTTCCTTGTAAATAAAATAACTATTTACCTGTGCATCTGTGCCTCCTGCACCAGCTGTTATAGAGATAAGAGCACCCTCTTTGTCATAGGGACCAGAAAGAAGTTGAGTCAACTCAAATCGATCCAATGCCTTGTTTAATTCTTTAATGATACTGGCAGCCTCTTCAAGAAGTCCAGCATCTGTGGAGTCCATCTCCACTGTTAGCTTGACTATAGTTTCTGCATCTTCAACCTGCATCCAATGTACAATATCTATCATATCCTGAAGCATTAGGAATAGACTTTGCATTTTTAATATCGAATATTTTTCGCTACAGTGAATCTAAGGAAAAACAGTTTTTTATATGAAAAGTATGATGAACATAAATTCTAAGGAAAACAATAAATTGAGAAATCCAGATCCAGGAACCATAAAGTTAAGAAGTATTTGGCCAAAAAGGTGTAGCATTCTCTTCACGCACTAGCCAACTGACCCTCTTGAATTTTAAAACCAAACTCCAAATAGAACATTTCAGTTGACTGGGTTCTAACAAGAAATACTTCAGATAATCCCATTTTCCAATCACAAACAGAATCTTACATTGAGTATACTGCTTGGCAAGGTTGACTGATCTCGGTGTATAATAATAAAGGCCCAATCGACTCATCTCGTGTCAACTAACCCTAGAGCCCAACTTTCATTGGGTCAGTTATATCAACCCTTTTCCTCCAATCCAAAGTACCTAATCTTTATGCATCAAAAACTAGAATTAAAAGTAAAGGCAAACACATGAAGGAAATGGGCAACAAATCCTTGAGAAAGTCTGCACATAAAGAATACGTCCTAACAGCCTAAAATTAACAGTAGTAAATGCCTAGATGGAATGAGATATTTTGGGGATAAAGGGATGTTTTGTAATTTTCTATTATCGGGGTTATTTTGTTATATATTATAATATTCTAGGATTTTAGGAGTTTCTTGGAAATCAAACCTCTAAGCCTTTGAGCTAGAGAAACTTGATGATTTTGGAATAAACTTAATGGATTTTGGTCTCTCTTTTCTCCTCCTCCATCCATTGTTCTACAACAAATTGGCATATATTTTTTAATATAAAACATCAATTTGGTATCAAAGCAATCTTATCCTACATCAAAAGCACTTTTGTAAGAGGAAGAATGATATCAGAATGATAAACTTCTGAATCACGAGGTGCACCTTCACAATTTTTCCAGCGTCCAAATAATCAAAAATCATATTCATATTGTCAATTAATAACGTATCATTCCACCGCCCACAGAAAAAAGATGAAGAGAAGCGAGAAAAATAGTTGGTCAAATTGATGCCCGCAGGAGCCCGCTCAAACACAACATTTAAAATTCACATGCTCTCAGCATGGCTCGTGTGTATGTGTGCAAACTTGCATGTGTATAAAAAGTGTGCACGCATGTTCCCAATTTTCTCAAAAAAGTTTAATTTGTCAAGCTTTCAGCCTATGAAGTATTCCAATGCCTTGCTGAAAATATTGTACTCAACAAACAATTTCCTACACAAGATTCATACAGGGGTAAACTTGCAGAATTTCCCCCTTTACTGTCAAGCTACACCAAATCAACAAAGCTTTTTGGCCATTTACCTAAACATTTCTTAGGCGTGGTGTTGAACAAGGATTGGTAACTCGAAATTAACAGGGACATGAGGGCTATGAAGTTATTTGCTAACAATCCAATACAATAAAATCATGTTCAAAGCAATATATACGTAAAACTGCTCCAAGACCACTCCTTAGTCCAATTCTTAAGCTGCTCTTATGTCACCTTGTGCAATTTTCATTAATACACTACCACAATCCATCTTCTTACAAGGCTAACCCTGATCCAGTTTGAATCTTCACCTGAAACATCTGCCTTCCTAAGTGATCCATTTATCACCCTTCTCTGATACTACAAACTATGTTGCACAGACTCATGTTTTACTTTGAGAACCAGTGTCGGACATGCATCCGAAATGTGTCTGAATTCTGAAATCATGGGTATGAGTCTTGGATCCACCAAATCAATGAAAATTTACAACAACAAAAAATAGACGAGTACCCATGTTGGACAGGTACCATATCCGACACCTATACCCAAGTCAGTTACAGCTAACTTGGAATCAATCACGTGTATAAATCATTTCTATAATTTCTTTTACACTCATTTATACAAGTCTTGCCACCATCTTACTCATCATCCTCAAGTCAACTACCCTTGGTTCAAGATTAGGAAAAAATTACTCTCTTTTTTTATAACTAAAATTGTATTAAAAGGCACCAAGAGAGTGCAACTCAAAGCCAAGGCTAATTACAATAGAGAAGATCCACAAAATCTAAAAGAACAAACAAAAAGATTCCCTTTAAACCAAAAATTAAGTGTATTAAACCATCTATCTCTAATAACTTCAATAGGCCTCTCTAAAAACCCTACGATTCCACTTTCCACACTATCCAAAAAATAGAGAGTAGAATCAACGTGTAAGTCTTCTTGATCTCCTTAAAAGCCCTCAAACTACTCCAAACCCACACCTCATCTTTCACGGAGCCCGTAACCACCCAAAAAACACCCACGATCCTATACACCATCTCCCACAAGCTTCTAGCCAACGAATACTCCAACAAAAGATGAAATACGGACTCGGTGCATCCTTTACAAATGTAACATCTATTAACAATCACCTTCCCCTTTCTATGTAAGCTATCAATAGAAAGAATTTTCTCCCAAGAGGCCTCCCACGCAACAAAACTTACTTTTTGGGGGCATGAGAGCACCAAATGGCTTTCCAAGGAAAATTAGGAGAACTTTCTGGTAGAGCATCATCAAGAAGAAACTTGTAAAAAGATTTCACCGCAAAACCTTTATTTGGGATAGGCCTCCATCTAGCCACATCCTCTCTATGCACGTCCAACCTAGAACTATATAAATTTTCCAAGAAACTTTGAACCATCTCTACCTCCCAATCATAGACATTACGGATAATGGGCACATTCCAAGCAAATCCATCGTTAGTCAAGGATACCCATGAGCTAATGAGTGCATCTTTATCTCTCACAATATCATAGATATCCAAAAATTGGTCTTTTAAAGGGGTATTCCTAAACTAAGTGTCATACCACAGCCGAGTTCTTCCCCATTTCCAACCAACACCGAAACACAAAGGAGAAGGTCCTCCCACCCTTGCCTAATCCATTTCCAAACCCCCACACCATAGGCTCCCTAGGATTTTTAGACATCCATCCGCTAGGATCCAACCCAAACTTAGCTTCCACCACTCTCCTCCAAAAATGATCTTTCTCCACAAGAAATCTCCATAAACATTTCCCAAGAAGAGCTTTATTAAATAAAACGAAAGATTTAAGACAAAGCCCCCTCTTTTTCCATAGGATGGTTAACCACACCCCACCTCACCATATGATATTTGTATTCCTTCCCCATATTGCCCCAAAGGAACCTTCTTTGAATACTTTCCAAACGATTAACCACCGAGGTAGGAATATGAAAAAAGGGAGACATAAAATAAATGGGAAGGCAATAAAGAGTGTTTTTTATAAAAGTAAGTCTTCCCCCTTTTGAGAGATAGTGATGCTTTCACCCGGCTAACCGCTTCTCAAACCTTTCCACAATAAGATTCCAAACACTTTTGCCTTTGAATTTAGCCCCAAGAGTAAGACCGAGGTACGCAATAGGAAGTGACCCCACATTACAACCCAACAAGCTTGAAAGAAAACAACCATTAATATTCTCACCAAGAGGGATTAAATCGCTTTGACCTTAGGCCCTGACATCGCCTCAAAACAAAGAACGCATCATAGATGCAAATTTTGAGTTGCTTCCGTCCCAAAAAAAACAATTGTGTCATCGGCAGAAAGAAGGTGGGAGATACTCACACCACCACCATTACTCCACACCTTGAAATCACTCAAGAGACATCAACTGCTTTTACCAAGATTTTATTAAAAGCCTCCATCACAAAGTGAATAAGAAAGAAAACAATGGATCCCCTTGTCTAAGACCCTTCGAAGCCTAAAGAAGCCCGAAGGGCAACCGTTAATAAGGATAGAGAAGGAAACCAATGAAATACATTTGAAGATCCACTTCCACCACTTGTCCCCAAAGCCCATTCTTTTCAACAAATAGATCATAGAGCTCAAACAAACATGGTCAAAAGTCTTCTCCATATCAATCTTACAAGTCACCCCTCCTCTTCCATCATTCAAATGGGCATTCACCACTTCATTGGCAATCAAGGTGGCATCCATGATTTGCCTACCATCAATGAAAGCATTTGTTGAGGGCTCACCACCTTCCGCATAACTTTCTTCAATCTCATAGTGAGGACCTTCGATAAGATCTTATAAATACACTCTACCAGACTAAAAGGCCAAAAGTCTTTGACATTGGACGCTCCAATATTCTTAGGAATGAGGACAATGAAAGTAGATTTAAGGCTTCTCACAAACTCTCCAAGAGAATGGAATTCCACCAAAAACAAAATTCTAAGGATATCCCCCATTATCACGTCCCAATTATGAGATAGGAAAGCCTTGGTAAAGCCATCAGGACCCGGAGCTTTATCACCATTATACTCCCGAACCGCTTCAAGAATCTCATCTTCAACAAAAGGGCACTCAAGCCAAATTGCCTCCTCATCATCAAATAAAAATCACAAATTGCCCCCTATACTCGCCTCATCCTCAAACCACATGCCATCAAAATCAATGGAGCTAAGAAAGTTATATCTCCTATGAGCATTAGTCATATGATGAAAGAACTTAGTGTTCATATCTCCCTCCCAAAGCCAAATTTCTCTGGATTTTTGGAGCTGGGAGATTTCTTCCATGGACATAAGGTTCACTAGTTCCTTCTTAATCGACACCCTCCTTTCTTTATCCGCTCTCGAGAGGCCCTCAACAATCTCTTTCTCATTGAGCCCACTAACCTCACCCAACAAATCATTTAAAGAGGAGTTCACATTCCCGAGGGTCTCTTTGTTCCATCTTTTCAATTCCTTTTTTAAGGTTTTAAGCTTGGAGGCCACCACAAAACTAGCAAAGCCTTCCATATTGTAACCCTCCCACCAACCTTTGACAAGATCACGAAAGTCGTCCACTTTTAGCTACATATTCTCAAACCAGAACGAAGTCGGCCCTTATTGCATGCCCCATACTTCAAGAACAATAGGATGATGGTCTGAAGTGGGACAAGGTAAAAGCTTCTGAATCAAGCTAGGACACATAGCTTCTCAATAACTGTTGACAAAGAAGCACTTCATGAAGCCTCCCGAAACTTTATAAATTTATTTATTCCCTTTCTACATGCGGAAGAAGAAAAGTTCTTGTTGAGAGCTACAATTAGGTTTATATTGAGAGTCCTAATTAGGTATTATGTTTTCTAGTAGGTTTTTTAGTCTTAGTTTATACTTGTCTTATCTAGTTGATGTCTCCTAATCTTATTAGGCTTGATATTCATAAGTTCATATATAGGGCTGTTGAATTATATTCAAATAATCAATCAATAATACAAATTTTTTTTCTAATTCTTAATTTCAACATGGTATTAGAGCTATTGATTCTGTTTTGAGAGTCGTCTTTTGAGCTTCCGCAATTTCAGCAAGCAACTAAGTGCTGCTCATAAAAAAATTGTTCTCGGGTACTATTCTCGAGTACTGTTCACGACATTGTTCTCGAGTAGAGAAAGTTTGATAAATAGATTCGTACGAAAAAAAAATATAGTAAAAAAAAGAGATCAAAAAACAAAACTGAAAAAAGAAAAAAAAAAGACAGTACAAAAGAGGCTTCAGTATTAAAAAAACAACGGTTTAAAAAAAGAAGAAGAAAAAGAGTTCAAGAAGAAGAAAAGTTCCTCACCACGATGTTGATGTTGCTGACCCATACATGTTGATGTTGTTAACCCGATCCAACTTGTGTTGATGTTATTTCCTCCACACTCAACAATTGCAGCCCATTCAAGTCAAAGTCAAAGTTAATAAAAAATAAAGACAAAAAGTCAAAATCTTGTTGATCCAGTGTTCTCAGATCTTGTCTCGTTAAGTGGTACCGACGTAGTGACCTAACTGTTTGTCGTAAGTTAAAAGCCCCAACGTGTTGTCATAGGTTATTGTAATTTATCGGTTTGGGTTTATTTGTTTCAGATTGGATAAGGTTTGTTGTTGGTATGGGTTTCTTTGTAACAAGTTGGTGCTTGTCTATGCTCCAACTTGATGAGAGATGTTGAGAGTTATAATTAGGTTTATGCTGAGAGTCCTAATTAGGTTTCCTATTCTGTGTCATGTTAAAATTAAGAATCAGAAAAGAATTTTGTATTATTGATTGATTATTTGAATACAATTCAACAATCCTATATATAGACTTATGAATATCAAACATAATAAGACTATGAGACATCAACTAAATAAGACAGACATAAACTAAGTGATATAGAACAAACAAAAGAAAGAAACCAGGCAGACTTGGGGATTGAGAAACCAGACAGACTTGGGGATTGGAAGAGAGGTCAAACTACTCTGGGGATTGGGAAAGAAGCTAGGTTACCCTGAAGGTCAAGAGGAATTGATACCCATGTCAACCAAATTTTTATTTATTTAAAACTAATCGAAAAGTAACATAGGGATCCCCTTATATAGGGATCTTTAAGAATCCTAACCCTAAGCTAACACTATAAATAAATAAACCCTAATCCTAATACAAATTTGCCCCATATTATAAAATTACAAATTTTTCCCATAATACAAAATTACAAACTTGCCCCCATACCAAACTAATGTAGAACAAACAAGAGAAATAAACCTAGGATTGGAAGAGAAGCCAAGCTACCCTAGGGATTGGGAAAGAAGCCAGGCTATCTTAGAGGTCGAGAGGAATTGATACCCATATCAATCTGATTTTTATTTATTCAATCTGATTTTTATTTATTCAAGGCTAATCGAAAAGTAACATAGGGATCCCCTTATATAGAGATCTTTAAGAATCCTAACCCTAAACTAACACTGTAAATAAAGAAACCCTAATCCTAATACAAATTTGCCCCATATTACAAAATTACAAACTTGCACCCCCCTTTTGTACCTTATCACTAAGAAAGACTAAAAAACCTACTAGGACACATAATAGGAAACCTAATTAGGACTCTCAATATAAACCTAATTATAACTCTAGACAGTTCTATTTAGAGAACAACCAACACAAAGTGACTTACCCTCTTTCTTTTTTTTCATGATAGGTTGGCTAAACTAAGAAAAAAGAAAAATGCAATAATATTTCAATATATTTTTATTGACCAATCAGATTTGCCTCCCATAATCTATAATTGTCTAAAAAAGTCCAATATACATACATTAGTGGACCTTTTGAATAACAGTCAACAAGCGGTCAATCTAGACAATGATGGAGTCTCCCTAAAACTTGACCAAATGAAAGAGCCACCCGACAACGATAAATCCACAAGATAATGACCCCACACGAAGTCCAAAAATTCTCTCCTCGAGCTACTTTCTTGAGTGCTCCCAACTCTCTCGTGGGGATAAAGAACCACATTAAAATCACCACCCACGGAAAATGTCCCAAAAAAATTGAATTCAGAATGATGAAGGAATTAATCAGGCGACCAAAACTAACTCTAATGGGACAGATTTGGGTAGAAATCATTTTGATCAGTGCAAATTATTTATGACGAACTCCAGCAATCCTGTCATGCATAACCCCATTATAAGTCGACCATACAGGTTTAGAAAATTCATGTGTTATTTCAGGCTTTCAAGAGCTATACCTGTGAAAGAGTTTTGGTTAGGGAATTTCTTAAAAGCCTCCATCTACGCCTCACCAACCATTGCCTCAATATCAAAGTTGTTTGATCTGCGTTGATGGAATGCCTTTCTTCTCCTCCTCATTGTACTTCTTGTAATATTCTTTTTCACTATCTTTTTGGTGTTCTATCAAGATATTATTATCCTACCTTAATTGCAACCAGACCAAAGAAAAAGGCCTTTTAAAAGCTATGAGATATCCATTGAAATCTAGTCAGAATGTCTCCTCACCCCTTTGCCCCAAATGGAGCCATCCACGGCCAAGTAAAACGACATCACTGAGAATGTCAGTGTTTCATCTCTTGATGTCCTATTTAGGTTCATCAAGGGGATCCTACTCAACAAGACTAGCTTATTATAGAGTGATTGAACCTCATAATATCATAACTACCCATAAATCAGAACTGTTACCAAAAGCCAATCAAGGCCACTGAGCAACAAAAACACAGAGCTACCAGAAGGGCATTCTTAGCACCATGGGCCTTCACAATTCTTTTCCTTTTTTATATATAACTGGGGATGGAGAGATTCAAACTTAGGACCTCCTCTTTAGAGGAGAGATGTGGCTACCAAGTGGGCTATGCCCAAGCCACACCTTCACAATTCTAGACATGTCAAGATACGACAAGAAAGTTGAGTGTCAAAACACCAACCAAAATCCCTAAACCTCACTTCCGCCCACTATTATTTTTGTGGCTTATTGAAAAGCGAACCAACTTTGAGATGGACCTCAGGAGAACAACTTCCACAAATTTGATACCTGGGAGCACCGACTATTCAAGACAGTGACCTAATCTCCTCATATTTAACTAATTAAATGAAAATGCATGATTTGCCATAAAAGTCGTCAAATTGTAAGACTCGTATTTTCAACATATTTATCTCCAATTTCACTAAGTGCTAGTTTTTTCTCTTTGCATTTTTGTAGAAGCAGTAAATAGCATCGAGAAAGGGAAGCCCTAACCTATGTGGGAAGTATATAAGTTAAATACTAATTTAATTATCGGCTGTTCCTATGTAAAGCAACAGAAGTCATGCTGAATGATCATAAAATTTAAAGCAACAGTCTTATTGGGGTTGTCGGGGTACAAAGAAAAAGAAGATAAACGAATAGTTGGGAGCTCAACAAATTGTAGCCATTCTTTGAGCATAAATAACACTCTTTCAAATTATATGTTGAACTTGTGATTCCCTTACTGTCGAACTAACATAGGCTTTGTTTGGGATTGAACTTAAAGCATTGATTAAAGTCAATTTTTGCCTAAAACTACCTTAAGTTTTTTACTTTAAGTTGGTTTTAATCCAATCCCAAACAACGCTATAATAATTAACTTCTGTGAAAGGAAAACTATGAAAGAGTTAGATCATAAAGAAAATAAAATCCTAGACAAGTTAATAGGAACAACACAACAATTGAAAACTGGATTAGCAAAAGAACATCATTCATGAAGCTTAATGTGAAAAAATGACAATATTTATCATATATAGAGCTTCCAGAAAATTGATAATTTACAGTGCAAATTACAACATTATTGTGAAAAGGCAAAATCTGGACCTTTGTTTTGAACTCGGTAAGGGTTTTTATCTTATCTTTGACATCAGTCAGGGCCAGAAGGGTTTCTTGAGCTTTAGCCCGATCATCCCAGAAGGAGCTATCAGCTGCTTTTGACTCCAAATCTGCAAGTTCTTGTTCTAATTGCTGCAGACCAGAAGAAGCTCTAATCTCTTGAACACGTTCTGAGGCAGTTTCTACATCCTTTCTTAAGGTATAAAAATCTGTCAGCAAAGCCACAGCACTCACAGCATTATAATCAGAGTGCCCAAGGTGCACTAACAAGTTTTCTTAGGAACACATCCCACTTGCAAACCGTCGCAAGGGTTTGAAAATGACAACAGCAAACTGTAATATAAGAACTTTCTCCTATCCACGAAAGCCTATCTTCTAGGCAGTAACAAGAACTATATCATTTTGAAATGACTGAATTTTGAAAGTTATTGAAAACTTTAAGCAGATAACGGTAAATTGAAAGCCAGATGAACCAGAGAGAACGAATTTCAGTCCCAAAATCTACAAAATATCTCAGTACTGACTTGGTGACATGGTAATCCTAGGCAACCAAGGCTTGTCTGACCTATGAATGATTTCCACCACACATGACTAAGGCATAGAAGTTCGATAAGTGAAAATATTAGGGGCATATAGTCAATGAATATAGGACTCATAAAAATTCAATAGGAGTATGCAACGGTGCTTCCAAATCAGAGCTAAATATAATTTGATTCATAATTTTCCCTGAATGTATTTCATCTATAACATTGGAAGTCATCCAAATAATTCAAATAGAACAGGGTAGATTCCTTTTTTCCTTCTTTTTAGTTTGATTGAAAGTAAATAGCAAAAACAGAAGAATAACAATTGAGAACAAGAAAAAATGGGTCAGGGAGGCCTACGCCTTCAGCTGAACCATGGGAATGATTTGAACAACTAACGAGATTTCAAGGATAGAAAGGGTGCTCTTATCAAAAAAAAAAATGAAGGAAAGGGTGTTAAAAAGATTGTATAACCCAGATTTTTGTTGTGAGTCGATGATGGAAGAGATTATGTTGAAATAATCCATTTGGGCATGGCCTGTGGGAGTAGAGAAAAGTACCATATCCTAGAACCCAACAATGCATCGCTGTAAACTTTTTCTTTTTCTTCTTTTTCATATAAGAAACTTTCCACATTGCTAACTTTAAAAGTAAGCCTCTATCTGGTGTTGCCTAACCCATATCAGATCTCTTAAAAGCTCCAAGAATTAGAGTTCTAGAAAATATAACTAATATTCCCCCACAAGAAATCTTGGACTCTTATTAAGTCTATTGGCTTTCTTCACTGGTATAGCCAGACTGAAAGAGTGTAAATATCAAAAGCCTCCTTGGTTAGCATGTCGTGGCTTACCAAATAACAAAAATTTAATATTATTATTTACAACTCAAAGAAAGTGGCATTGGCACATAGCAACGGCAGACTCGTGATCACCATGAACATTGATTTTTTTCTTAATACATCATGTTCAAGATTTTTATCTATGCTTGGTAAATGTTCTACTCTCCAAGTCCATAAGGAAATTTAGTAATTCTATTGTGAAAAGGCTACTTCAAATTTACTTAATCAGCAACATATTCCCATGTCTTCCATAATGTTTATCTTGTCAATAGATAAAGATCATCCATAATCCATTGATAGAGAATATATAAAGAGAACAAAAGTAAAGCCACATCCTCATAGTTCAGTAATGTAATGGGTGGAGGTAGAATGAATGAACACTATGCTCTTGCAACTGAATAAATGACATGAATTTGTAAATTATTAACTAAGAAGTAATAATACAATTATCTGCCTGATGACATATATTAGAAAGAAAAAAAATCGGATAATTTCTAAACCACTGAGCTAAACTGACTTCAAATTGATATTGTAATAAATAAATAAATACCTTGCATTATCCATTCTCTCGTATCACTGTCCACCCCCATACTCAATTGACTCTCTGGTGCCGCATATATAACTGGTCAAATGCAAACGAATGGTAAACAAATAAACACATTAACCTGCACGCTGAAACTTTGATAACATGATAAATCAAACGGTGAAGACAATAGAAAACAAAATATGGAATTCATCATGAATCACATAAAACGATTAAGCACCTGCGCAGAAATTGAGAAAGGAAAAAATGTCCGTCACGCCCATAGGAAATTTCAAAGAAACAAAAAAACACTAAATTTCAAAATGAACTACAAGGAATCATCAAAGCACCCATTGAAAGTCAATTACAATCAATATCACATTAAAAACATGAAATAAAATAAAAGGAAACAAGACACCCATAAATAATAAGCATGAAATACATAAAACTCACAAATCTTCTGGAAAGAAAAATTAAGAAATGCGACACACAATAAGTAACTCTCACAGAAAGAAAGCTTGATGTTCAATAAAATTTACGCAGGCAAAACCCAGAAAGCACCTGGTGTTATTACAACGAAAAATGCTTTGGAAGATAACGCACGTACCAGAAGAAGTGAAACGAGAAGGGGAAGAGAGAACTGTAGAGAAAGCAAAAGATGCCGTGACATTAGTACTAAATACTAGTGGAGAAGCAAGTGTGAGGTTTTCTTGCAGCAGCAGCAGAGATGGTAGCTTGTTATGCGATTGTTTGGAAATTAAGGGTGCTGTTCTAATGGTGATCCAGCTCGATAGAGGTTGCCCAATGCTAACCTCCATAGCTTGTTTTGTTTGTATGGCTACGCTAGATCCTTCTTAGCTTATGGCCGTCCCACGGATGATTCATTTGCCAATAGCTTTGAACCGTACAAATGCAAGGGAATTCCATAAACATAAAGATTATTTGCACTTTAAGCCCCAAAGTTTGGGATTACATGCAAAACCATCAAGTTTCAATTTTTCTTTTTCTAACAATCAAGTTTTAATTTTAATAGAAACTTAGGACTTCTGATTTGTTGCTGTCATAAGATTTCCAGTATCCTAGCTAATGTAACTTACATAACAGAACTTGAATGCGTGAGTCACGACTTACTAACCTAAGGGCGGAGCTACTCATAATCATTGGTCAATTGCTTATTCCAAAATTTTTAAAATTATAGTTTATATTTTTTTTTTGTTGTAAATTCTTATAAAATTTGCATGTCCCCCCCCCCCCCCCCCCAAAAAAAAACTATAACCCTCAAATATGAAATTTCAGCTCCGCCCCGGTACTAACCCGATTCAAACCAGTGTAATGAGTTAGGTTGGATTGGGGTTTTCAAATGTTAGGTTGGATTTCAGTTAAAAAAAATTTTAACTCGGTGGATTGGGTTGGGTTACAGATTTAAAATTTTCAACCCGATCTAAACCAGTAACATGGTCATTATGTAATTATATTTTAGAACAAATTACGTTGCACTGACTTTAAGTTTGCTGAAATGACATTAACATATCAAACTTTTTTAAAACCCACGATTCACCTCAAAACACTAATTTCCACCATCAAGCAGCTCCAAGTGAATTTCTTTTGAAAAATCAAAATTTTAACTAGATTTACTTTTCATAATGACCAAAGTACTCTTAGGTATCATAAATGTTAATTTTTTGTTAAAAAAAATAGAAGTATTAAGAATGGAACATATTTAACAAAGAATTTTTAGGGTTTTTTTAAAAAGAAAATTATCGTCGTTATTTTTCAAAATTTGTTAAAAATATATTTTAAATGAATTTATATTCTATTAAATGGTATAAAAAAAATTTACTTCATATATTTTATAATTTAAAAATATTATGATATTATTGCTTGTTGCATCCTCAAATAAATGAAAATCAAATACCATAAGAAAATTAAATTAAATAATTTAAATGGAAAATTTGTTGATATGTTTTTTTACATAATTAAATAGTCTAACATCTCAAATAAATAAATTTAATGACCACCATAAAATAAAAATCAAAGACAAACTTTTCTATTTTAAAAATTAAAATGATACTACCTATTTTTTTTATTTTGTTAGAAAAATATGAATTCAAATAGCCTAAATTTTTTTGTTATAAATAATTGATAAATAGATTTATTAAACTTATTATAATCACTTTGAGATATTTTAATACTAAAGGTAATTTGGTCATCAGGAAAAGTAATATCCAATTAAAATTTTGATTCTTCAAAAAATTTCATTTTGGGGTTGCTTGATGGTGAAAATTAATATTTTGTAGTGAATTGTGGGTTGTAAAAAGGTTTGATATGTTAATATCATTTCAACGAACTTGGAGGTAGTGCATTGTAATTTGCCCTATACTTGTATATATTTAAAATATACTTACTTTAATGATTGATGGACTACATTCATATTTTGATAAATTAGTTTTGATTGCAATATATATTTTGTTTATGTATATTTGATGGACTACATTCATATCTTGATAAGTTAATTTGAATTGCAATATATATTTATTGTGTGTTTATATATATATATTCTCATTTCATTTCTTTTTCTTCTTATAAACCCTCCAACAAAAAATGCTAGCTTCCATAAAAAAGACCAATTAGAATTTAATTATGTGAGAAGTGTGTTTCTATTTAATACTGTTTAGTTAAAGAATACCTTTTGTTCTAGTGAAAGTATTTCTTTCGAACTTTCAATATGTTTTCAAAAAACTTATTAAATTGATTTGTTTATCCTATGTTCATTTATTTATGTTTTTGGTATAATGGAACTTGGTTATAGAGATTATAAGCTCAAGTGTATACTAGTGCTGAAGTCTTGAAGAATTAAATTGTTCAAAAATCTTTAAAATCTAACTTTTATTTACTACTTTATATGGTTTGTATTAAACTAAAGTTGTTTTAATTTTGTGTGAAGTGATTTAAGGTACTTAATTTATAAATGATTGTTTGCAAAATTTAATAAATTCTTGTACGGATTTGATTTTGTGTGAAGTAATTTAATGTAATGATTGTTTGTAAGATTTAATAAATTCTTATGCGGATTTTATTTTGGATATAAAGAATGATGAATAATTGTAGTAAAAAAAATTTCTTACGTAATATGTTTGGATTAATTTTTAAGTGAAAAAATACTAAAACGGTGACCTAAACCGATTTAAATGGGTTGAGGTTTGATGGATTCATAAGTTGGGTTGGGTTGAGATTTTTTCGACCCGCTATAATTGGGTTGGGTTGATTTTTTAAGCCAATCTAACTCAAACAGACCCATGCTCACCCCTAATTGTATAACTTTTTTTTTTCTTATGAGAAGAGTTAAAAAAAGCCATAAAAAGAATTACTAGACTACGTCAACTAGCCTCGTGGGACGTTGACTATGCATGAAGTTATCTCGATGGTTGACTTGGGTCATCTATGTTGTCTTGCAGAGATAAATAATGTTAATAGTATGCTTTACAAGTCAATGATATTTGATGTTTAGGCATATTATTTATAAAATAATCTTATTCAGATTATTATCATAATTAATGGAAAATTTATTTATCAGCAATATTTGTTTAATTATATTGTCATGATTAAGTCCATAGAGTAAGAGCAATGGAGATGGGATTATGATAAGATCATAATTTTGAGACATAATCTTATCTAAAGCTTTTCTTTTGAATGTTCCTAGTCGTAGGATACTAAATGGACGTTAGTAATCCGGTTAGACTGGTACATACTATGTTTGCTCAATTGGGAGGGTAACTAATCTCAATGTCACTTGTGTGGTAGACACTAAAACAAGTATATGAGTGTGCTCATTGGAGAATGAATTCACTAAACATGACTCGACTTAAGAACACCTAATAGATTTTTACTTGCCTGTCAATATGTAGTTCTTATGTTACAGTTGTGCATGTGATCCTTAGACCTGAGGCATCATAGTTATCTTGTATGTGACTTATTATACTTTGATGCTATATAATATAGTTCTATTCATGGATCATTAATTGGTAGTAATCAAGTATAATAGGTTTCATATGGAGGTATGTAACTGTACAATAAGGGATCTATCACTCTTAAGTAAAATGAGGGAATGTCCTATGTGATCTACTAAGATAAAATTTGGGAAGTTCCTTGGCCAAGGCAGGGCGAGAATTAAAAAAGAGTTTCTAATTCTATCATAAGAATTATATTCTTAAGATCTAGACATATAAAATTAATGCTAAAGGTTTGACAGTAATTCCATATCCTAATTAGCTTAATCGGGACATTGCATGATATAAGGATTGAATTGCACGGTAACTAATAACGAAAAGGTTCAATGTTTCACAATCAAATTCACACTATCTAGGTTGTCATGATATGCTGCTAGGTGTCACTCATGCTTGTAGAAGCCCAAAGAATTAATTTAATGGATGATTAATTAATTCTTATAAAAGGGAGAATTAAAAGGAGTTTTGGTTCAAAATAAATTAGGAGTTATAATTAATTGGAAAGAGTTTCAACTGTAATTACATAAAAGTTATTGTCTACAACTATATTAGTTTGAACCGAAAGGGTCACACACAAAAGGGACAATGTGTAATTAAGGAATAACTCTAAGGGATTAGTTTGCAATTAATGGTTGGTTTATCCAAACCCTAACACTATAAATAGTTTATTAGTGTGCAAATTTTTGCTAGCACATCATTCTACACATAAGTTTCTCCTAAGAGATTTTAGACTCTTTTATTCCAAAAGCGAGAAAAATTATAGAGGGAAATCCTAATTCAAGATTTACCCGTTCTTTAGAGATCACATACTTTTGTGATTGTTGTAGATACAATAATGCAAGAATTTGAGTTCAAGCATCATAGAGAATTCAAGCATATTGTAGAATTAAAATACAACAAATTCAGAGAGTTAAGAACACATTAAATCAAAGGTAATATTTCTATCATTGAATGTTATGGTGTTGTACATAAATCATAAGGTGATTAAGGGTTTATAAGAATCAATAAAAAATTATAAATTTTTACTGCATTTTATACATTGATTTCCTTCAAGTTGTATCAAAATCATCCTTATGATTTATGTAAGACATGGCAGTTTATTGTTATAGTTGTAAAGATTTGATCTTAGAATTCTAAATATTGCAACTTGATAATCTAAAAGTTAAGTTAGGGTTTATGAAACCAACGGTCAAGAAAATTCAAGAATATGTTCTTGAATTGATTATTGTCATATGATGATGACTAAATTGTTTTAGATTGTTTCTGAAACATACTAAATTAATGGAGATTGAATCCAAAATAATTTGATGATGAAAATATGATTTTGCATCAAAGAAAAATTGTTTTGTGATGAAAAATCTTGAAAATAGGGTCAAAAAACCTAAAGCAAAACAAATTTTCTAATCCAACTTCAAAGAGGCATAATTTACTCGTTTCAAATCAAGTTTTGGCGTTTTTGGAAGTGTTAGAAAGATATGGAAGTCTAGTTTCATGTATTACAACCATGCTTCAAAATTCCAAGTATTATTTTTCTATGATTAAAAACCCAAACAATGTTCAAATTAGCAAAAACAGTTTTTCCAAAATTCACTGTTTTACCCGATTTTGAGATTCCAAATTTGTTTTGATTTTGAATTAGAAATTCAATTTTTATTTAATTAAATAAATAATTTTTGGTTTCAAAAATAACATTTTTATTAATTAATAATTATTCTTAATTTTAAATTAAAGTTTTAAGAAATTGAAGCTTGATTGGGAATGAAACTCCAAAATCCTTATTGCATTAGAATTATTAATTCTAGTGAATAAGAAATTTAAATCCTATCTAGAATAGGATTGGAAAAGTCTTTGAAACCTAATTTTATTAGGATAAGAAATCTTAGAATTAAAGTCACGATTAGAATAAATTATATTTAAATTTTATATATGCAATGTGATTGTATGTATATTTAAGGATGAGTGGTTATGGATTTAAGACAAAATAATTGAGTTATGTGATTGGTCATTATTCATTGTTATTGAATGTATAGTTGTAATATTTATTCTCTATTTTAGGATATGTAATTTTAAATGGGGTTTGTATACATTGCCTCATTTTATCTTTAGTTGTAAAATTCTATCTACTTCTTACTGTAACTCTCATTGATTTTGAATCAAGATTTCTTATTGATAATGTAATGTAATTAGTTAGGATAGTTTGATAGAAGTAGATAAAATTTTTTTATGTAAAATTGGAGGATGATCGAGTGCTCAAGGAAGCGATGGAGGCTCGTTTGAAGATTACAAGGCCCATTATGTGGGAATTGGTGAAAATATTATAGAACCCTAAATTAAAACCGATGTTTCACTTAGTGGCTCAAGTGAATCATGCACAAAAGTTTATAATCACCCAAAGTCAAATTTTATTTGATATTATATAATGTATGATATGTATGTGATGCATGTTTAAATTAAATGATGAGACAAAAGACCAATTAAACTCCTTTAATAAAGTAATTGCTATTAAGTTGTAACGAAGAAACATTGTGAATGGCTTATCATGGCCTTCCACCATTGTAGGGATATATTGGATCTACCGTTCTAAGTAAGTTTTGTTACATATATGAGGGATATACATTATGGGAGATTCATGATGCCCTATTAAATATATGATGTAATGAGGTAGGAAACTATTGGGTCCAAGAAACTATCATGTGAGGGCTAATTGGTTCAATCACCTACACTTGTGAAAATGATGGTTCTAACTTAATGAGAATATATTGTCCAAGAAATTATCATGTGTGGATGATATATTTTAGAGGCGGAAGGAATGATTAGGAATTACATGATATGTAATTAATAAGTGTTATCTACATGTTAAAGGTTTATTATAGCCAAGAAACTATTATGTGAGGCTATTTTAAACTAGTAATGGGATCTCAATCCCCACTAGGAGACCTTCCAACGGGGTCACCCGAATTTCATACCGAGGGATTATGGAATTCAAAAAAAATAGTGGGAGGTACCAATACGATTAAAGACCAAATTTATTTGTGGATAATAAAATTGAATAGATGCTATTTTTTTGCTGTTGTTGATAGTAGATCACCATAACCAACATCAACTCCCTATCCAGAATTTTTGATACCAACAGACTAAGTGAGCCCAATCCTAGAACTTAAGAATTGTTCTCAATTCCAAGAAAATTGGCCATGTTCTTGATAAAATGCTTCAAACAAAGTGTTGCTGAGAATGTAATGGAATAAGAGGTCGTTACTTTTTAGAAGTGACAAGAGGATAACATAAAGGCTAGGTGCTATATCTAGCTTCAATGTTTAATGAGCTTCAGAAGTAATATGAGAAGATGGAAAACACTTATGTGATATTGCTTCACTTGCAAAAGTTAAATGGTGAGAATAATCGCACTGCGAGATTCTAGATCTCAAATGACCTCTTTGGGGCTAGGATGACTAAAGGATTATCAGTCTATGAGCATGGATTGAAAATGATCAACTACATCGAACAGTTAGATAGACTCGCTGTCCTTATGGATTCAAAATTATATAATTGCTTGATCTTGTAGTCCATTCTAGATTCATTCTCATAGTTTGTTATGAACTACAACATAAACAAACAGAAGTTATGCTTCAAGATCTTGTTAACATGTTAAAATCTGCGAAGACGATGATCAAGAAAGGTAAGACACCCATTATGCTTGTTTATGGGGCTATTTCTTCTAAAATCAAGGGCAAGAAAGTCTCAAAGAAGAAGAAAAAACCTGTTGACCCTCACCTATATTTTAATGATGACAAAACACAACTCTTATTTTACTAACGATGCTATTTAAGTGTATTAAGCAATAAGAGCATTCAACCAAGGATCAAGGTGCAAGAACTCAACCCGAATCAAACATCAAGTGAAGACAGAAGAACTAGTATAGGTCAAAGGTATTAAAACAAGTTGTAAGTCTCACTTGTTCAGGTAATTAGCTTGTCCAATGGCTCTTTTTGAAAAAGCATTTTAACATAACCTTTTAATCAAATGTTTTCCAAGTTAAAATCTCTTCAACACATGAAAACTGAGTTGTTAAAGCAAACCAGTCAACTGAGTACTTACACCAGTCTTTTGGTATAAAGGTCAGTATGTTCCCAGTTGACTGGATGCTTCATACTAGTCGACTGGTGTTTTGGACAGAGGTTTTTCAATCGACTGGTAATCTGGGCAGAAGGTTCCCAGTCGACTGGTAAGACATACCTAGTCGACTGGTACCTTCAAAAGCCTTAAAGATTTGATTTTTAAAAAGGACCCAGTCGATTAGTAGTTCAAAAAATATGATCGTTGGGACGCGAGATTTCAGCACAAATTGTACCAAAACGGGCATATTACATCAAGGCTATATAAACCCACTCTATTAAGCATTTTAAAATAGAGCGTTTACACATTCAAACAAGTTTTACTCATTGATACTCAAAAAGCTTTGAAAAATTGATTGTTGAACAATTCTTCAAGCTTTACCTAGAAAGAGAGATATTATTTAGTTGTATAAGCTTCTATTGTTATCTCTCTATTGTTTTCTTTACAGTATTTATTGTAAAGGGATTTGCGTCCAAATGGAAGGGGTTTTGCTTCCGAGATGAAGGGTTTTGCTTCCGAGAGGAAGGGATGGTAAGGTTTGTGCAACACCTGTGAAGTTGCACGACTAATTTTCTTAGTGGATTACTTTAAGGAGGTTCCTTGAAGAGAGTGGACATAGGGTCAAAATAATTCCGATATTGCCGAACCATTATAAACCGAGTTTGCATCCTCTATTCCTTAAACTCTTTATTTACAGCACATTTTACTTGTTTATAAGCTTGTTGTGTTATCTGTTTTATAAACTTGTGTTTAATCCACAAAAAATTTTTAAAACCCAATTCACCCCCCTTTTAGGTTAAAACCTCAGTCTACAATTGATATCAGAGCCTTGTTCTCAATTTTAGGCTTAATATCCTTGAGTTGATCCGATGGCAGCAAATAGCTATTCTGAGGGACACTCATATACTAGGCCTCCCTTGTTCAATGGCTCCAACTATAACTATTGGAAAAACATGATGAAAATCTTTGTCGAAGGACAATATTATAATCTATGGAGAGTCATTGAAGAGGGACCTAGAATTTCATCAAAGGAAATCACTATTGGAGAAATTAATCATACAATGCCTAAACTCAAAACTAAGTACAATGAGGAGGATTGTAGAATGATGTCTTTCAATAGTAGAGCAATAAATATTTTACATTGTGCTTTAGATATATCTTAAAACAATAAAATCTCTGAATGTGTTTCAGCTAAGGAAATATGGGATAAATTGCAAGTTACATATGAAGGAACTAGTGAGGTTAAAAAATCAAAAATTTATATGCTAGTATCTGAATATGAATCTTTTAGAATATCTCCTAATAAAACAATTTCTTGTTGGAAATCACCTTGACAAGATGCCCAGGTGGTGATCTTCCAAACACCCAAGTCTAGAATGAATTGTAGAAAGAATTTCAGCAATCAAACACAAGAACAGAAAATCAAAGAAAGAAAGAAGACAAGCAATTTGTTATCGAGGTTCGACAATGTGCCTACGTCCCCGTGAGTTCCTCCGAACTCTCTGCACTAAATCAATGGTTCTTTACAATTCAGCAACCCTCTCCAAGAAACCTTAAGTTCTTGAAGGAACCAAGAAGAGAACTAGAAAGTGATAGACCTATTACAAAGCTTTCTATCAATTCTATACTACCCTCTTTTCTTTACAACCAGCCTCTCTACAATGAGTCCCTCTTGTATGTCTATTTCTTTGCACTCTCACACAATTCTCTCATTCACACACATGTCTCACAAGTTACATCATCACATTCTTGTGTCTTCTTTTTTTGAGATTGAACCTAGGTGACCCTTTATATAGTGCACCAACTTCTTGTCCAATCTTGTGTGTCATTCTCCACCCTTAGATCTTGATGACCACTTAACCATGGCCCTCCATCAATCCTAAGTGGTGCTGTGCGTTTTAACCTTGCATTCACGCACCAAAGAGAAGGCTAAAGCATGCTGTCCATGTGTGCCGGCAAGTGCTACAACATCGACTTCCCATCGCTGTAGCTTTGATTTTCTATCCCTTGTGCTATCCTGCTAGGTTCCAGTGCTGCAGTGCAGCGCTGTAGCTTTGAGTTGTTGTCCCCTTCACACAACACCCTTCTACTTGTGTGCAAAAGTGCACACACTAGTGTGCATGGCCTTCCCTTATTCCGAAATGAAGCACACACATGTGTGCAGCTTTCTAACTTGCTAAACTTTGATCCTCTAACATTGATTTAGACTTTAACCATCTTTGAACCATGTTTAAACCTGTTTAAACCTTAGTCAAATACCAACAATCTCTACATTTGTCTAAGCGTTTAAACCCGAACCATTTTTGCAGAGAGCTTCAGGATTCAAACTCATCTTGAGTCATCAATCAACTGACTCCAATCTTAAGAAGTCCGAGGCAATGATTGGACCTTCTTAGAGGTAGAACCTTGGTGCCTAAATTTGCAGGACTTTCCGCTGTGGTCTTCTTGTCAATATGAATGCATCCATTCGTACCATTTTTCGGAATGTCATGATACCGAACATCCATATGCTTCATCCCCTCATGGAACATCGGATTCCTCCACAAGTGCCCCGCACTTTAGCTATCCGAAGACACCACAACCTGCTCTTTCAGGACCTCCCACTCGTCCAACAACCCTTTGCACCCCATAGCCTCCTTTATAGCTTCCATAGCCGCTATGCATTCTGCCCTGGTTGTTATGAGTGCTACCACCGGCTGCTACTGAGCCTTCAAATACCTCAGCAACCTCTTCATCCCAAGCCAATGCTTCTTTCCGGGATTACTCACAAATTTGCTGAGAACATCCATTGCCCAAGAAACCCTCAACCAGTTTCTCTCATTTTCTTGGATTCTACACATCCCAAGGATCTTTTGTGTAAGGCTGAGATCCTTCCTCTCGAACTCCTCACTGAGTTGAGATGTAAACCTTTCCATCCTCTTCCCGCTGTTCCAAACCAACAACATATCATCGACATAGATGAGGAGACTCACCATCTTCTCCACCTTGTGCCCAGGTGAGAAAGTTTCTGTGAAACCTATGTCTTCTCTTCTTGTGAACCCATTCGCTATCAGCTTGGCCTTGTTCCGGACTTCATCTCCTGGAGGGTACCCTTCTTTGACCTTGTAAGTCCACTTACAATCCACAACTCTCTAATTTCCTGGAATGTGCACCAATCTCCAGAAGTTGTTCTTCCTCCATAGCTAGCTTCGATCTTGGCAAATCCTTACATCCCATGTAAGTCCCTTGTTCACTCATCCCTCCTTTTGTCCAAGGAGTTACTACATCCGCAACATCTGCAAACCCATATCTTGAAGGTGGTCCGACCAGCCTTCCTTCTTGGTCTCTTGTGAGCTAATAGTCCTTCCGACTTGCTGCATCAACCTCTTCTAGTTCAGTCTCCTCTTAAGTGCTCTGAGCATGGCCTTCATCCAAGGGCTCTACTTGGTCCGAACCCTCTTGCCTTCCTTGCTCTACCTGAACTGAATCTTCCTTGATGCTATGTTCCACAAGAACCAAACTGGTTTGCTCACTAGCCCCTGCAGGGTTAGCTTCTTCCAAATAGGGAAATAACAATTCATTAAAATTAACATCCCTACTTATTATGAGTTTCAATCATTCTTTCTCTAAGGACCACAACCTATACCCCTTAACCCTTCCCCATATCCTATAAACACACACTTTCTAGATCCTGGGCTAAGTCTATCATCCTTTTGTTGTAAATACGCAGCACACCTAAAAGTCCTAAGGTTGTCCAACTCATGGGGTTTTCCACTCCACAGCTCCATGGGAGTCTTTTGGTACACAATCCTAGAGGGTGATCTATTTACCAAGTATGCAGCAGTAGACACAGCTTCCCCCCAAAAACATTCGGGTAATCCGGATCCATTTAACATGCACCTAACCTTTTCCATAAGGGTCTTATTCATCCACTCAACAACTCTACTTTGCTTAGGGGTTTCCACAACTGTCCTATGTCTTAGAATCCTATTTAACCTACAGAATTAATCAAGTTCTTGGTTAAAAATTTCTAAGCCATTATCGGTTCTTATCCCCTTAACTACTCTACCCATTTGAGTCTCAACCAGTTCTTTCCACACCACTAATTTATTCAAGGCATCTGATTTGTTCTTAACCAAATAAACCCACACTTTTCTTGAATAATCATCAATTAAAGACAGAAAGTAAATGTTACCTCCCTGTGTTGGTGTCCTTGCTGGTCCCCAAAGGTTCGCATTAATGTAGTCAAGAATGCCCTTAGACTTGTGCACTCTGGTGTTGAAGCTGACCCAGTGTTGCTTCTCAAGAACACAACACTCGCAGAAATCAAGTTCCTCTACTTTGTCATCACCAAGTAGGCCATCCTTGCTGAGAACTTGCAGGTCCTCTTCGCTCATATTTCCCAAGCGAGTATGCCAAAGGGCTACCCTATCCATCTCAGCCATCAAGCTTGCTGCTTGATCATTGATTTTTGTCTTTCCGATCATCTCATAGAGTCCATTGTTTCTTACTGCCTTGATCACTACCAAAGATCCTTTGACTACTTTGATCTTTCCTCCCTCTATCTTGCATATATACCCCATGGAATCTAGCTGCCCCAATAAGATCAAATTTCTCTTCAAATCTGGAAGATACCTCACATTTTCTAGCAGCTTTGTGACTCCATCAAACATCCTCAATTGGATGTCTCCAATCCCTCTCACTTGGCAAGAATTGTCATTCCCCAAGAAGACGCTTCCATCATTGATCTCCTTAAAATTCTTGAACCAACTCCGGTGAGGGCACATGTGATGAGTGCACCTGGTGTCCAAGATCCATTTCCCACTGCCTTCTTTCCCCTTGCTTACACCCGAGCACACAATAAGAACATCATCATCTTGCTGTTCTGTTTTGGAAACCGAAGCCTCTCCATTCTTGGTATGGCTTCCTCCTCTATCCCTTGTCATTTTCTTGCGATCTTTCTTGACATGACCCTCCTTATGGCAGTAATAGCAACTCTTCCCTCCAAGTCTCAGTTTGGAATGCATTCTCCCATGGCTTTCTACTCTACCTCTATCCCGGTAGTAGCCATGCATGTTGTTGTGCACTCTCCCATGGCTCTCTCATCTACCTCTATCCCGGTAGTAGCCATGCATGATGTTGTGCACTATCCCATAGCCCTCTCCTCTACCTCTGTCCCGATAGTAGCCATGCATGCTGTTGTGCACTCTCTCATGGCTCTCTCCTCTACATCTGTCCCGGTAGTAGCCATGGTTGCTACTGCCACTCCGAGTTGCTGGCGTTCCTCTTATGAACAACCCATCACCACTTGATGTCTCATTCATCTTGGCCTTGAAATCATGTGCCCTTATGGCATTGATCACAATCTCCTTTGTCAAAGTATCCCTTCCATACTCAATGGCATTAATCAAGTTATCAAAGCAATCAGGAAGAGAATTTAACAAAATGACAGCCAATTGTTCATCTAGAAAAATAATGCTACAGCTATTCAAATCTTGAACTAGCTTATTAAAGACATCAAGATTATCTTACAACTCTTTACTATGGTCCATTTTAAAAGCAAAGATTCTTTTAAGAAGATAAATCTTATTTGGAAGAGTTTTAGTAAGAAACAACTCATCTAGTTTCTTCTATATGACAGCCGGATCCTCCGAGTCTCCGCACTCCCTTATGACACTATCCGACATGTGCAAGAAAATGGTGTTGTAAGCCATCTTCTTCATCTCGGTCCGCTGGTCCTCCGTGACACTTGCTGGAAAAGCATCATCTTCTCCAATAGCCAAGTCCACTTTCCGTTGCATTAGAACCGCCTTAATCTTCTGCTTCCAGAGGGTAAAGTCTCCCTTTCCATCAAACTTCTCTACATAGAAATTTGAAGCCATCTTTTGCGGACAAGATCCCTGATTTATGCACTACCCATAAATGCTTTCTTCAACCTCAAGAATACAGATCGAAGATGGATCTTAACACCGTTCTTGAATCAACCTTCAAGAACACGATCAGATCTTGATCTTTACACTGTTCTTGAATCACCCAAGAAGTTGATCTTTGATTCTTGGAGTCTTGGCTCCGTCACCTTTTTGTTCTTGCTCCAATACCTAGCTGTGCAGCTCTAATACTACTGTCCAAAGCTCTGATACCACTGTTGGAAATCACCTTGACAAGATGCCCAGGTGGTGATCTTCCAAAAACCCAAGTATAAAATGACTTGTAGAAAGAATTTCAGCAATTGAACACAAGAACAGAAAATCAAAGAAAGAAATAAGAAAAGAAATTTGTTATCGAGGTTCAGCAATATGCCTACGTCCCCATGAGTTCCTTCGAACTCTCTACACTAAATCAATGGTTCTTTATAATTCAGCAACCCTCTCCAAGAAACCTCAAGTTCTTGAAGGAACCAAGAAGAGAACTAGAAAGTGATAGACCTATTACAAAGCTTTCTATCAATTCTATACTACCCTATCTTCTTTACAACCAGCCTCTCTACAATACAACCAGCCTCTCTACAATGAGTCCCTCTTGTATGTCTATGTTTTTACACTCTCACACAATTCTCTTTTTCACACACGTGTCTCACAAGTTACATTATCACATTCTTGTGTCTTCTTTTTTTGAGATTGAACCTAGGTGACCCTTTATATAGTGCGCCAACTTCTTGTCCAATCTTGTGTGTCATTCTCCACCCTTAGATCTTGATGACCACTTAACCATGGCCCTCTATCAATCCTAAGTGGTGCTGTGTGTTTTAACCTTGCATTCACGCACCAAAGAGAAGGCTAAAGCATGCTGTCCATGTGTGCCGGCCAGTGCTGCAGCGTCGACTTCCCAACGCTGTAGCTTTGAGTTTCTGTCCCTTGTGCTATTCTTGCCAGGTTCCAGTGCTGCAGCGCAGCACTGCAGCTTTGAGTTGCTGTCCCCTTCACACAGCACCCTTCTTCTTATGTGCAAAAGTGCGCACACTAGTGCGCATGGCCTTCCCTTGCTCTAAAATGAAGCACACACATGTGTGCAGCCTTCTAACTTGCTGAACTTTGATCCTCCAACATTGGTTTAGACTTTAACCATCTTTGAACCATGTTTAAACCTGTTTAAACCTTAGACAAATACCAACATTTCTCAAATACACTCATGTTTCATAACTATTGTTAATAGTTTGAAGCTTCTTGGTAGGAACATTGAGGAATTTGAATTAACAAGGAAAATCTTAAGATCTTTGCCATCCACATGGAAAGCAAAGAAGACTGCTATCATGGAGGCCAAAGATCTCGACAAACTTGATGTTGAGACACTTCTTGGGTCATTGTTAATATATGAGATGGAGGAAATGAATCCCATTGTCAATGATGATGAGAAAAAGAAAAAAAAGTGATAGCTCTCAAGGCCTCTATATACAACAGAGAAGAGGAATCGGAAGAAGAGGCAGTGAGCAGCGAAGAAGATGGTGAAATAGCTTTAATCACTAAGTAGTTTCATAGATTCTTGAAGAAAAGCAAGAAACCTTACACAAAGGATCCCACCTCAAAAAGGGAACCACTTGTGTGTTATGGATGCAAGAAGCCCGGTCACATCAAGGCCGATTATATGGCTACAAGCAAACCATACAAGAGCTTCAAGAAGAAAGCTATGATAGCAACTACTTGGAGTGATGATGAAGAAGATGAATCCTCGGATAAAGAAGTCGGATACGAGGAAATCACCAACCTATGCCTTATGGCAATTGATGATGAAAATGAGGTATTATCTTCTCCTTCTTCTAAAAATAACATTGTGAGTAGTGGTGAAGAATTG
Source organism: Bretschneidera sinensis (assembly GCA_023935145.1). Lineage (NCBI taxonomy): Eukaryota > Viridiplantae > Streptophyta > Magnoliopsida > Brassicales > Akaniaceae > Bretschneidera > Bretschneidera sinensis. Next base: position 52,716,622 of record CM043699.1, read on the forward strand.
TTAGAAGTCATGAATGAAATGCATGATGAATTAAAGAAATTCGATTCTAGAAACTCTACTCTTAAGAAAGAGGTGTCATCCCTTTATAAAGAAACGATAAGTCTAAGAGAAGAGAAAGAAAAATTATCTTCATTAATGTATGATGCTTCTCAAGATTTCCTCAAAGAGGAAAATGAGAATTTAAAGAAGAAGATATTAGAATTCAATGGTACTATATCTAGACTCATGCTTGGAAAAGAAAAGCTTGATGAAGTGCTTCTTGCCAAAGATTAAGTGGAGGAAAAGCTGGTTTAGGATACTCTCCATTAGGCAAGCAAAAATCAAAAGAGGGCTTATTCATGAAAGCTTCATGTGTGAATGAAGCCTCTATTTCAAAGGTTAAAATCACACCCACATTGGATGATAGCATGTCTAGAAATACTAATTCTAATGCTAATATAAGATTGAAGAATCCTAGAAATACTCATGCTTATATGTATGCTCATTCAAGGAATGTTTAGGCACATGCTAGGAATAATCATCATGTGCATCCTAAGAACAATTTGTATACTCAAGACTTGCACACTTCACAAGCATATCCTAGGAATTACAATCATAGTTATTCTAGAAATAATACTCATAATAATGCAAGCATGTATCCTAGAAATCATCATCATAGATTCTCTAGAAATGACATGTGTATTCATATTCCTCACAATAGAAACATGTATCATAGGAACTCATATCCTAAGCATTATAGGCATGCACAACTAAAGACTCCTAGAAAGTTCAATAACTATCATCCTAGAATTTTGCATTATGAACATGTCTATAGATCACCATATGCTGTTAAGAAAGTATAGGTCCCAAAAGGAACTGTATTTTCAAGGACTAACCCCAAAGGACCCAAGAAATTTTGGGTACCTAAAAATGCCATTGTGTATCCTTGTGTGATGTAGATATGTCTCCATACCGAGAAAAAATTTAATTGTTGGTACATTGATTGTGGATGCTCAAAACACGTGATCGGTGATAAGAGTGTATTCAAGGAGCTAACTCTAAGAGATTGTGGACTCGTCACCATTGGAGACAACACAAAAATAAAGATCATCGAGCATGGAAAAGTTGGTAATGATTTCTCAACCATAGATAATGTATTGCTAGTACAAGGCCTTAAGCCAAATTTACTAAGTATTAGTCAACTTTGTGACAAAGGCAACAAAGCCACATTTGAGACCTCTCATTGTCTAGTTATAGACATCTAGAGTAACAAGATCAAATTTGTTGGCCATAGACATGAAAATGTTTACATAATTGATTTAAAATCATTGCATTCCGAAAATAAAAAATGTTTTTCTGCCATTAGTGAAAATCTATGGCTATAGCATAGAAGGCTTGGTCATGTGAACATGAACTTGCTAAAAATCATTTCAAGAAAAGATTTAGCCATTGGACTTCCCAAAATAAATTTTAAAAAAGACAAAGTATATGATACTTGTCAAATGGGAAAACAAACTAGGATTTCTTTTAAATCAAAGAATATAGTCTCAACTACTAGACCATTGGAACTCTTGCATATGGACTTATTTGGTCCAATTAGTACCATTAGTCTGGGTGGCCATCAATATGCTCTTGTTATTGTTGATGACTATTCAAGATATACCTTTGTTATTTTTATTGCTTATAAGGATGAAGCTTACAAAGGATTTGAAAACTTTTGCAAAAAGGTTCAAAATGAAAAAGGAATTTGTATTTAAAGTATTAGAAGTGATCATTGAAAAGAATTTGAAAACCAAAGTTTTTCAAAATTTTGTGATGAAAATGGAATTGATCATAACTTTTCAGCCCCTAGAACTCCTCAACAAAATGGAGTTGTTGATAGGAAAAATAGAGTTCTAGAAGAATTTTCAAGAACAATGCTTTGTGAAAATAATTTACCAAAATACTTTTAGGCTGAAGTGGTAAACATCTCTTGCTATATCTTAAATAGAATTTTAACTAGGCCTATTCTTGACAAAACTCCATATGAATTATAGAAAGGTAGAAAGCCTAATATCTCTTATTTTCGTACTTTTGGTTGTAAATGCTTCATCCTAAACAACAATAAAACTAACTTGGGTAAATTTGACTCTAAGACCGATGAAGGCATATTTTTAGGATATTCAACATCTAGTAAAGCTTATAAAGTCTTCAACAAGAGAACTCTAGTGGTAGAAGAATCCGTACATGTAACTCTTGATGAGTCTAACCCGATTAGTAGTAGTGAAGTTTCTTTTAATGATGCAGATTTTATTCCAACAACGGAGTCACCTACTCCCATTGTTGACCCAAAGGAAAGTCCACCTCAAACAAATGGAGAGATGGAAACTCTCAAAGTAGACCAACAATCTACAAGTCGATAAGAGGATAGTCTTCTCAAAGATTGGAGGTATGTAAATTATCACCCGATTGATCAAGTGATTGGTGATCCTTCACAAGAGGTAAGAACTCGTTCCTCTATTAGAAATATTTGCAATTATGTAGCTTATTTGTCTTAAATAGAACCTAAGACATTTATAGAAGCTAAAAAAGTTAATGATTGGATAATTGCAATGCAAGAAGAAATAAATCAATTTGAAAGGAACAATGTATGGAATCTAGTTCCTAGACCTAAGAATCATTCAATAATTGGAACTAAATGGGTATTTAGAAATAAGATGGATGAAAATGGAATAGTAACTAGAAACGAGGCTAGACTAGTTGCTAAAGGATATAATCAAGAAGAATGAATAGATTTTGATGAGACCTATGCTCCCGTAGCTAGATTAGAAGCTATTCGATTGTTATTAGCCTTTGTATGCTTTAATAAGTTTAAGTTATCTCAGATCAATGTAAAGAGTGCTTTCTTAAATGGCTTTATAGAAGAAGAGGTTTATGTTAAACAACCTCTTGGATTTGAAAATCCTAGTCTTTCAAATCATGTCTGCAAGCTTTCTAAGGCTCTATATGGGTTGAAGCAAGCTCCAAGAGCATGGTATGAAAGACTAAGTAAATTTTTAATAGACAATAATTTCATAAGAGGTAAAGTAGACACAACCCTCTTCACAAAAACTCACATAAATGACACTCTACTAGTTCAAATATATGTTGATGATATTATATTTGCTGCTACTAATAAATCTATGTGTCAAGAGTTTGCTAAGTGCATGCAAGGTGAACTTGAAATGAGCATGATGGGGGAGCTTACCTACTTCCTTGGACTTCAAATAAAACAACTAAAAGGAGGCATCTTCATCAATCAATCAAAATACACTAAGGACCTACTAAAGAGGTTCAGGATGGAAAGCTCAAAGCCACTTGGAACACCCATGAGCACTTCGCCAAAACTTGATCTTGATGAAGGAGGTAAATGTGTAGATACTAAATATTATAGAAGTATGATAGGAGCTTTGCTTTATTTGACTATAAGTAGACATGATATAATGTTCAGTGTATGCATGTGTGCTAGATTTCAGGCTAATATTAAGGAATCACATGTAGTTACTGTAAAAAGAATCCTTAGATATCTACAAGGAACTCAAACCATAGGATTATGGTACTCTACAGATTCATCTTTTAAGCTTATAGGATATTCAGATGCTGATTTTGCTGGATATAGGTTAGATAGAAAAAGTACAAGTGGTACATGCCGATTCTTAGGAGCAATGTTAACCTCTTAGTTTTCCAAGAAACAAAATTTCGTTGCACTGTCAACTGCCGAGGCGGAATATGTAGCAGCTGGAAGCTGTTGTGCTCAAATGTTATGGATGAAACAATAACTAGAAGACTATGGCATTATCTTTAAAAATATCCCAATTCATTGTGATAATACTAGTGCTATCAATCTAACTAAGAATCCTATTAAACACTCTAGAACAAACACATAGAGATTAGACACCATTTCTTAAGAGATCATGCTCAAAAAGGTGATATAAGACTAGAATTCATACCTTCAGAAGATCAAATAGCTGACATTCTTACAAAACCTCTAAGTGAAGCTAGCTTCTACAAAATTAGACTGTTAATGGGATTGCTAGATTATGATAAACTGAATGTCTAATTGCTTCATCATTCATCATTATGCATACTTGACATCTAGTGAATGAGTATTAATCCTTGTTTAACATCTCCCTCACTCAAGATGGTATAGATAAACAAATTTCGTGCTAAGACTCAAGACTGAAAATTTTCTTAATAGTCCAGTCGACTGGTAAGTCTATCCCAGTCGACTAGTTCAACTAGACCTTGTTTGGAGCCAAAATTTTGAAATTCAGTTATCACCCCAGTCGATTGGTAAGAACTACCCAGTCGACTGGTATCTTTCTTCCAATAAATCCAGTGGACTGGTACCCTGACCTAGTCGACTGGTATGCAAAACTATTCATCTTTTCAAAGGATCCTAGTCGACTGGTATCCTTACCCCAGTCGACTAGTATCGCGATTCTATAAATAGTCTCTTCATTTTTTCCAGATTTTCACGCCATTTTCAAAACCCTAGCTTTCTCTCGCTACAAAATCTTGCCATTTTGATCCAAAAACCTTCAAAACACTACCTAAACACATTGATCTACTCATCCCCAATATCTATTTCAACTTTCTTCGGTTGAAATCCACCATTTCCTCTCAAAAACCATTTTAACCCAAAAATTTTTTTTCTCAAAAATGACCGATAGAATCCGAGTTAAATACACCACTAGGGAACCAAATGTGCCTACAAGGCCAAGGTCCACCAAATCCACCATTTCAGATTCGAAGGGCAAGGGTGTGGCGGGCTCATCTAGCAAAAAGCCCAGAACAGAGCTTGATGACACTCTGTTCTCCAGCCCAACGGCGAAGGCAAGGTATAATTCCATTATCCGCCACAAGAAAATCATGACGGGTAAAGTTGTCGACTTTGATTGTATTCATCATGGTAATTTTGATATATTACATGTCTTCGAAGCCATACACTAGACTCCACTGGTCAAGGAACATGAGAAATACTACCCTAGACTGATCACTAGTTCTATGCGAACTTGGTGAAACCCAGTCTACTGGCTCTGAGGTTCAGAACCAGTGTCATGGGTGTGGAGTTTGAGGTCAATACTGACCTCTTGGTGAGCATTTTGAGGATCCCTGTGGAAGGGATCCAATGGAGTCTGGATAGATGGCCAGATAATTTCAAGATTGAGGAAGCGTGTCAGATAGTTAGGAGCGATCCTAACTATGTGTTCAGACCTACTACATTTCACACATGTAGTGATATGCCCCTAGACTCGAAATTGTTTAATCTCATCGTGAGTTGGACCATCCACCCGAGACTAGGGAGTTGGGGGTATCTATATAACATAGATACCTGATAGGTGCTTAAATATTCATATTTAAGCCCCCTTATTTACATTTGTTAGGTCTTTAGTTATATTATTTTAGTCCATTTTACTTCATTTGTGTGTTTTACATGTGTTTATAAGGTCTTGGAAGAAAAGAAGCAGTTTTGGCACTTAAAGGAAGAAGCCTGGAATTCCTGGAGCAGCCCCTGGAGAAACTACGATCGATCGCACCATGCAATGTGATCGAGTGCACATTGCGATCGTGCGCACAAAAGAAGGATTGAGCGCACCCTGCGATTGAGCACAAGACGCGTGCGATCGAGCGCACATGTACGGGTGTGAACAGTAAACTGCAGAACTTTATTTTGGAAATAAGAGAGTTTTTACGGTTTAGGAAGTTTAGGGTTTCCTGCACCCTCTAGGACTACTAAAGCCCTATAAATACACCTGTAAAGCACACACAAAACAACAACTTAGAGATCACTTCTCTTAACTTTTACTTGGAGTAATAAACTTTAGGAGAGAATTGACGCCTCTTCTCTCGGGTTTATTCTTTTCTTTATGTTTAGTTTATATATGATGTTTTTAGACAGCATGTGTAACTAACTTTCTTATAGGGCTCGATTGAAGCCCTAGTTATGCTTTCTTATATATTTATTCATTGATAAATCTTTGCCAATAGCCTTTATTATGTTGCTTAACTTGATTAATGCTTGTGCTTATTTAAATTCATGATATGTATGTGTATGGCCAACGTAAGTATGTGGTATGGATTGGTTAGTTAGATCAATTTGGATGACCGAGTCCTGGGTCTAACATTAGTAATAAGAGATATCTTATCCGGATACCCGGGTTAATCAACATGGGAAACTAGGAGTAGATACCATGCCCTAGGTCTCATGTGGTTGTCGATTTCTATAGTACTTATGCTTTCTTAAGGAACAACTCAAGTAGATACCATGCTGAATCCCATAAGGAAGAAAAGAGTTAGAGTAGATACCATGCCTAACTCGTTGCTTAGGGAAATCAATAGCTTAAAGAGTAGATACCATGCCCTTAGGTTGGCAACCAGTAGGTATACATGATAAGGCTAGTGCACTGATACATTATACAATTGGAAAAGTATGACTAGTGGTGGATATCAAAGCCCTATGTCTTTATTATTATCAAATCACATATAACAGTTATTTATTTCTTTTTACTTAAAGAAACTAATTCTAAAACCGAACTTTACCAATCCCTGTGGAGATGATCTTGCTTTCGCATGCTATACTACACTGTTGACCTTGTGCACTTACAAGTAAAACTGGTACGATTATCTGCTTAATTATTTAGGTATATTTTCGCTCAACAAGTTTTTGGCGTCGTTGCTGGGGATTGCGCTAAATTTCATTTTAGGATTACTTTCGTTTAGTTTAATCATCATTTTTATTTTATTTACCATCTTTATTTCTACTTTTCGTTAAACCCTAATCGATTTCTTTTTTGTTTCAGGTACATCAAACCCTAATCAGTGGTTCTATAATACTTGCGATCGATCGCAACCTTTTGTGCGATCGAGCGCAATTAGGACAGAGAGTTACCCGAGCAGCTAAGTTGAACTGCTGCACTGAAGCTGTTTTATCTGATTCATGCACAGACTACGATCCCAACATCCAACAGCCTCTCCTCTTGATCTCGAGCTTGAGTGGACCATCCGAAAAAATCTTAGAAACAACTTTTAGGAGGAAGAAGAGGAATTCATGGAAGAAGCACCAATGGCGGAACAGTTAGAAATCTAGCAACCAGCTGCACGAAGACCGATAAAGCAATCCTTCATCCCACAGAGCCTCAACCATCCTTCATGCATTGCATATCAACCTAAAGTAGAGGGCAACTATTACATATCCCCGTAGATACTCAATGCTTTGACTCAATTTAGGTGTACACCGGTAGAGGATCCACACTTGCACCTTCGGGAATTCTTTGATCTCTGCAAATTCCAACATATCCAGGGCCTAGACCAAGAAGGAATAAGGTTAATTCTATTTTCCTTTTCCTTAAAAGATAATGCTAAGCTATGGTTCAATTCTTTGCCTGCAGTTTCAATCCACACTTGGGAGGAGTTGGCTGGCAAATTCCTAAGGAAGTTCTTCCCAGCCCAAAAGACGAGGCAAATAAGGAAAGAGATCCAATCCTTCCAACAAAGGGATGAAGATCTATTTTTTGAGGCATGGGGACACTTCAACGAGCTACTACTCAAATGGCCACACCACAATCTACCTCAAGATGAGCTGGTACTAGCTTTTTATGAAGGTCTGAATGACATGAATAAAGGTATTGCTGATTCTGGCTGTGGAGGTGTGCTGATGGAGAAGAGCAGTGAAGAAGCCATGGAGCTGTTTGAGGCATTGAGTGAGCATACCCAACAATTCTCCTCTAGAGGTAGACAAGGAGTCAAGAGCAAAGGTATATATGAGGTTACTCTGAATGGTGGACCTTCTGCCCAAATAGCTGCTTTGGAGAGGAAGCTAGATATGAGGCTAGATATGATTTTAAAAGCTATGTCTACTCAAAACATCTCTCATTGACTACAAGCTACAGAAAGCCAGGTATGTGCTTTATGTTCTCAATTTGATCACACTACTGAGACCTGCCATTTGTATTCATCTACAGATCCCGAGCAAGCAAACTATGTGGGACCGAACAGTGCATATGCAAATACATACAACCCTGGATGGCGAGACCACCCCAACCTCTCATGGAGCAACAATCAATACACCTTGAACCTTCAAGGGCAACAAAGGAACTTCCATAAAACAGCCCAACCAGTTCTAAAACCCAAGAAGGATGGTCTAGAAGATCTTGTAAAGCAATTAGCCACTCAACAACAGCAACTAATGACAACATTAATGACTTCATTAGATCACCAAAAACAAACCACTCAAAGGCTAGAAGAACAAATGGAGCAATTGGCTAAGGAGCTAAGTGAAATAAAGCAAGGTGAACTTCCTGCACAAACACTACCAAATCCAAGAGGACATCAGCAGCTGAAAGTCGTTACAACTCTCCGAAATGGTAAGATCATAGGAGTTAATGAGCCAGCTCAAGCATCTCAAGCTAAGCCATCCACATCCAAGGTAAGTGAAGTAGAGAAGTGGAATGCACTACCCTTCCCTCAAAGGTTAGTAACGCCAAAGAAAGATAAATTGCTTGATATTTTTGAAACTTTGAGAAAAGTAGAAATTAACGTTCCCTTATTAGATGCAATTAAACAAATTCCCACTTGTGCTAAATTTTTAAAAGATTGTTGCACTAATAAAAGAAAGTTTCAAGAACATGAAACAGTGGCTCTAACTGAAGAGATAAGTGCGGTATTATTAAGAAAACTACCACCAAAACTAAAAGATCCGGGTAGTTTTACTATTCCCTGTAGGATAGGTGATCAGTTGTTTGAGCGAGCATTACTAGATTTAGGAGCAAGTGTCAATTTGCTACCATACACTGTAGTTGAAAAACTAGGTTTGGGGGAGCTTCAACCAACCTCCATCACTTTGCAATTAGCAGATAGAAGCATCAAAAGACCTAGAGGTATACTTGAAGATGTCCTGGTCAAGGTAGGTAAGTTTATTTTGCCTGCTGACTTCATTGTATTAGATATGGAAGAATTCCCTATGCCATTACCCCTGCCCATCAGCTTTGGAAGACCTTTTATGAGAACTGTTGATACAATAATTAATGTGAAAAAGGGTATTGTAAGTATGACAGTAAATAGAGAGACAATAGAATTTAAGATATTTGATGCAATGAAATTACCACAAGATGATAATGATGATGAATGTTTTAATGAATGTATGATGCAAAGTGCTGTCAAGCAAGTTTTTTAGGTCCATCACACTGATCCATTGGAGGCCACCCTCACCCATAGCTTCAAAAGATCGGATATTGAGCCTGCATCAGAAACTGTCCCTGATGACATCTTGGAAGCTATGCACCTCCCTAAAGTCTATCCTATGCATCCAAGACCGGGTGATAAGAAGAAATCACATTTGAATACACTGAAAGGATTGAGTCATGATGAATGTGCAACACCACCAAGAGCACTTGAGCCACATGAAGTGAACTTTAAGTACTCCCTGCCAAAAGACTAAAGTAGAGAGAATACCCCGTCTGGCTGAAGAAGTTAAACTTAGCGCTCATGGGAGGCACCCCAAAGCATATCCTTTTTCTTAGTTTATTTCATTTAATTAGTCGTATTTCCTAGTTTATTTTTCTATCTGTTTATTATTACTTGTTTTCCATTTTATGTTTGTTTCTCTTTCTTTTTCAAGGACAGCGTGAGTGCATCCAGTTGAAGTTTGGGGGCATGCTACGAGCCAGGCCAGCCATCAGTTCTCCATCTCCCAGGTCAGCTCCTTCCATACTATTCACACATTAGGGACAATGTGCAATTTAAGTTTGGGGGTAGGGGGACACATTTACACACTCACTATGTCCCATATTTTTCTGTTTTGTTGCTATTTTCATAGATAAATGCATGTTCATTCTGTCCAATAAACTTTTTTTGTGATCTAAACAAAACTTTATGATTCGACTTCATCAGCGAGCTTAACATTTTGAACATATAGGCCAATAATCAAGTTTTGAACCTAGATCACTGCTTTTTAGACATTTAAGGATTCACAAGTTTGACCTAAACTATCACAAGCACACTAGCATATAACTGTGTGGGGTATGACTTGTTATTTGGATATATATGTTTCTCTTTGCTTAACTGTGAACTAGATGACTTATTAGATTGACATTTTGGCATATAAAAATAAAAAAGATTGATTAGTGATCAAAAGAAAAAAGAAAATCTTAAATGATCATTAAAAAGAACTTTCCACTGAGTAACTAACCCTCTTGCCTCAGTAAGCATTGAGTGTCACGTCAAAAGGTGGAAAATTCTGAATGGTAGCATTAAGACCAGTTAGTTTCGTAGCCTTTTTTACTCGAGCTAGTAAGTCCTTAAGGGTGTCTTTACACCTAATGCCCTAAAACCATTTGGTTTGGGAGTCATTGGCTAAATGCTCATTACACGAGTCAAAAAGAAAGCTTAAGGGAACTAACTTGGCAAAAATCTCACAAATAAAAGAAAAAAAATCTATGCCATCTTTGTTGACTCTAATAAGAAGTTTGGTGAATCTTGAGTCATCGAAACACTACACATTTGAATTACTTGGAAACCCAATCTTTTATGTGCTAGTTCACCACACACCAAAGTCGAGTTTGTGATGTCTTAAATTGCCTTATGAAAGTGATTTGCATTCAAAACTCTTATTCATTGCAAAAATATGTTTATATCTGTTAAGCTTGCTCATGAATGCACATCATAGTTTTGTGTTAAGGCTTAAACTTTTGTGGACACTATGAACATTGGATCTATCTGTGTGTTGTTAATTTTCATTTTAGTTTTGTTTAGTATTATTAAGGGACTAGCAATATATAAGTTTGGGGGTGTGATAGGTGCTTAAATATTCATATTTAAGCCCCCTTATTTACATTTGTTAGGTCCTTAGTTATGTTATTTTAGTCTATTTTACTTCATTTGTGTGTTTTACATGTGTTTATAGGGTCTTGGAAGAAAATAAGCAGTTTTGGCACTTAAAGGAAAAAGCTTGGAATTCCTGGAGCAGCCCCTGGACAAACTGCGATCGATCGCACCATGCAATGCAATCGAGCGCACCCTGCGATCGAGTGCAAGACACGTGCGATCGAGCACACATATACGGGCGTGAACAGTAAACTGCAGAACCTTATTTTGGAAATAAGAGAGTTTTTACAGTTTAAGAATTTTAGGGTTTCCTGCACCCTCTAGGACTACTAAAGCCCTATAAATACACATGTAAAGCACACACAAAACAACAACTTAGAGATCACTTCTCTTAGATTTTACTTGGAGTAATAAGCTTTGGGAGAGAATTGACGCCTCTTTTCTCAGGTTTATTCTTTTCTTTATGTTTAGTTTATATATGATGTTTTTAGACAGCACGTGTAACTAACTTTCTTATAGGGCTCGATTGAAGCCCTAGTTATGCTTTCTCATATATTTATTCATTGATAAATCTTCGCCAATAGCCTTTATTATGTTGGTTAACTTGATTAATGCCTGTGCTTATTTAAATTCCTCATATGTATGTGTATGGCCAACGTATGTATGTGGTATGGATTGGTTAGTTAGATCAATTTGGATGACTGAGTCCTGGGTCTAACATTAGTAATAAGGGATATCTTATTCGGATACCCGGGTTAATCAACATGGGAAACCGGGAGTAGATACCATGCCCTAGGTCTCATGTGGTTGTCGATTTCCATAGTACTTATACTTTCTTAAGGAACAACTCAAGCAGATACCATGCTGAATCCCATAAGGAAGAAAAGAGTTAGAATAGATACCATGCCTAACTTGTTGCTTAGGGAAATCAATAGCTTAAGGAGTAGATACCATGCCCTTAGGTTGGCAACCAGCAGGTATACATGATAAGGCTAGTTCACTAATACATTATACAATTGGGAAAGTATGACTAGTGGTGGATATCAAAGCCCTATGTCTTTATTATTATCAAATCACATACAACAGTTATTTATTTCTTTTTACTTAAAGAAACTAATTCTAAAACCGAACTTTACCAATCACTGTGGAGATGATCTTGCTTTCGCACACTATACTACACTGTTGACCTTGTGCACTTGCATGTAAAACTAGTACGATTATCTGCTTAATTATTTAGGTATATTTTTGCTCAACAATACCGTATTGATTTGGTGCCTTAAAACTGGACACTACTTTAATATATACCCCTTGCTGCTTACCAATATGATTAATGGAGAAGCGAGCGACTCTGGATGTCTTCCCTATGGGATGCTCATCAGGCTCATACTTCAGCACTTTCGAGTGCCGCTCCTCGCCTCTGAGGGCCTCTCCTCGCCTCCGAGGCTCAGGATATCGGGCCAAAGGACATTATCAACATCTCCTCACTGAAGAAGATAGGATGCTTGGTCCGCGACGGCTTTATCTACTCCAAGGTCGGGAAGCACATTCGGATTGGAGAGGATGACAATAGTGATGATGAGGATGCTGCTACTACTACTGCTACTGCTGATATGGATACGAATGCATGAGCACCTCCTCTGGGTGACTCGAGTGCTGGTCAGGCTAGGTACAACGATCTCCTTCAGGCTCTCACGAGCCTCCAGCTGACCATGCAGATTGGATTTCAATCTCTGAGCTCCTCTATTGAGACCCTCCGGGATGACTTCGAGCTGCACCGAGAGTTCCTTTGCTGAGATTTAGGATCTAATTCGTGACGACTCGGATTCTCCAGCTCCATGAGTCCATTTACTATCTTCCTTTCGATTTACATTTTGATGTAGACCTTTTTCATTGTTCTTAGCACGAACATATCTTCATATAGTTTCCCTCTTTGTACTTCTGTTTCGGCTCTACAAAGCCTACCATGTATAGACTTTTATTATATGTATATGACTATGACTTATGTTTCAACTTTGATCTATTTCATGTATTTGTTTTACATATGTCTACATGCTTTATAATTCTTTAAATTCAGATATATGCTTTAAAACTGCTTCTGCTTGTATGAAAACTTCCAGTTCTTTCCGGGAATGCTTCTAAACTCCGAATGATGCCAAATTTCCACATACAAGTTTGTTTATACATGATCTTAATGACTATAGTAGCTATATAGCTTATTTTTAGTTTCCTACTCCATTTTCTGCTATTGTCAAAACGGGAGAGAAAAATGAGAAAATGTGAAAACTAAGTGTAAACTCAAGATAATGCATAGATTCAGGGGGATCATTGCTCCAAAGATATTGGAATATGTTTATATATGTTATCTTGGTTGGTTGAGTTGTATATGAACTACATTTGATCATTTTACAGGTTGGTTTTATTAAAAAAACAGAGGAGACTCGGCTCGATTTTTCAAAAAAATCCAACACTTAGTTTCTTAATTGTTTTTATTTCTCATAAGTTTTGCCATCATAAAAAAAAGGAAGATTGTTGACCCTCACCTATATTTTAATGATGACAAAACACAAATCTTATTATACTAACGATGCTATCTAAGTGTATTAAGCAATAAGAGCATTCAACCAAGGATCAAGGTGCAAGAACTCAACTCGAATCAAACATCAAGTGAAGATAGAAGAACTAGTATAGGTCTAAGGTATTAAAACAAGTTATAAGTCTCACTTGTTCAGGTAATTAGCTTGTTTAATGGCTCTTTTTGAAAAAGTATTTTAACATAACCTTTTAATCAAATGTTTTCCAAGTTAAAATCTCTTCAACACATGAAACCTGGTTTGTTAAAGCAAACCAGTCGACTGGGTACTTATACCAGTCTTCTGATATAAAGGTCAGTATGTTTCCAGTCCACTAGATACTTCATACTAGTCGACTGGTGTTTTGGACAGAGGTTTCCCAGTTGACTGGTAAGTCATACCCAGTCGACTGGTAATCTGGATAGAAAGTTCCCATTCGACTGGTAAGATATACCCAGTCGACTGGTACCTTCAAAAGCCTTAAATATGTGATTTTTAAAGAGGACCCAATCGACTGATAGTTCAAAAAATATGACTATTGGGACGCGATATTTCAGCACAAATTGTACCAAAATGGACAAAATCAGTTACAAACGGGCATATTACATCAAAGCTATATAAACTCACTATATTAAGCATTTTAAAATAGAGCATTTACACATTCAAACAATTTTTTACTCATTGATACTCAAAAAGCTTTAAATAATTGATTGTTGAGCCATTCTTCAAGCGTTACCTAGAAATAGAGATATTATTCAGTTGTATAAGCTTCTATTGTTGTCTCTCTACTGTTTTCTTTATAGTATTTATTGTAAAGAGATTTGCTTCCGAAAGGAAGGTATTTTGCTTTCGAGAGGAAGAGGTTTTGCTTCCGAGAGGAAGAAGTTTGCTTCCAAGAGGAAGGGATTGTAAGGTTTGTGTAACACCCGTGAAGTTGCACGACTAAGTTTCTTAGTGGATTACTTTAAGGAGGTTCCTTGAAGAGAGTGGACGTAGGGCCAAAACGATTCTGATATTGCCGAACCACTATAAACCGAGTTTGCATCCTCTATTCCTTAAACTCTTTATTTGCAACACATTTTACTTGTTTATAAGCTTATTGTGTTATTTGTTTTATAAACTTGTGTTTAATCTGCAAAAAAAAATTTAAAACCTAATTCACCCCCCTTTTGGGTTGAAACCTCAGTTTACAAAACCATTAAAAGAAAAAGGAGGTATCAGCAAGGCTAGTTCTTCAAAAGCTAAGAAGGAAATGAACAAGTGCTTCCATTGTGGCAAAAATGGATACTGGAAAAGAATTGTAAGGATCACCTTACAAGATTAAAAGGAAAAAAATTGGAAGTAATGTCCGACTTATTACTTTTTAAAATTAAATTTTTAGTTAAAGAAGCTTCTATTAAGGTATTAAATACCAAGTATGGTTTTCACATTTGCAAAAGGTTGCAAGTGCTGATAAGAAGTAGAAAACAAAGTAAAAGAGAAGTAAAACTTCGCCTTAGAAATGTAGCAAGTTTTGTTGCATTAGTCGAAGAAACTTTTTACTTAACTTTACCATATTGAATTGGATGGTTAAATATTTGATATTAATCACAAGGTAATAAAAAGAAAAGATATAAAATTAATCCTTCATATGTATTACATCTCAAACTTGGTCATATCAATGAGAGTAGGATTAGCAAGTTGGCTAAAGATGGATACTTTGATTCATTGACTTTCAAGTCATACCAAACATGTGAATCTTGTTTCATGGGTAAAATGACTAAGACTCCATTTAGTGGACATGGAGAAAGAGTTGCTAACATATTAAGATTGATCCACATAGATGTTTGTGGGTCATTAAGCTCAATTGCTAATGAAGGTTATTTTTACTTCATTACCTTCTCTAATGACTATTTGAGGTTAAAGGTAGTGTATCTTATGAAGTAAAAATCTGAATCCTTTGAAAAATTCAAGGAATTTAGAGATAAAGTGGAAAAATAAATTGGCAAAAGCATAAAATTTATTCGATATGATCGAGAAAATCAATTCTTAGCTAATGAATTTTTGGATCATCTAAAAAAAATGAGGTTATCTCACAGTGCACTCCTCCTAGAATACCTCAGCTGAATGGTGTGTCTAAAAAGAAAAATTGTACTTTATTGGATATAGTGCAATCGATGATGAGTTCACTGATCTTCCAATTTTATTATAGGGCTAACCCTTTGAAACTATCACATATTTATTAAATAGAGTTTCTTCTAAGTCTGTGCCTAAGACATTATATGAGATAAGGAATGGTAGGAAATGATGAGTGCCAAATATTACATATTTAAGCCCCTTAATTTATATTTGTTAAGCTCTTAGTTTGTGTTATTTCACTCTATGTTATGTCTTTTATGTATTTCTTGCATTTTTATAGGTTTGTGGAGAAAATGAAGCATTTTGGGAGTTGTCGAACTTAAAGAGCAAAAGCTGAGAATGCCTAGTGCGATCGAGCGCACAAGCCAGCCTATGAACGAGCGCATGTGCAATATCCCACATCAGTCAGAAATCATTTCAGCGTACCATGCTGCGCTCGATCGCACTAGGCTGTGATCGAGCGCACTCGGGCAGTATCCCACATCGAATTGAAACACATTGCACTCATGAGTTTCCTTATAAAAACCCCACCTCACTAAAGCAATAAGTGTGCAATCTGGAGGACGTCTACTAACATTCTGGGGGATCTTTAAGGCTTTGTTACCACGAGGGGAAGCGCCGCACAAGAGCTGCGAGTGAAATTTCTCCATGTATAGTCAGTTTTAATTTATTTATTTGAGTTTTAAAATTTTATGTTTAGCACTTTTGTGAAATTTAGTTTCATAATTATGTGAGGCTAAAACCTTCATCTAAGGTTGAAGATGAAACCTCGCCATTGTTTAGCATTATATTTTCATATATGTTCGTACAATTCTGATATTTTTAGTATTATTGTTATATTTCAATTGTTTGAGTGAACTCTTATGATTGATTGTTTTTAAATTGTTAAATTGGAAATTCCTTGTGTTTCATCTGCCGGATACGGCAGATTATTTAAATTAGATTTGATATCCATCGTGATTTGTAAGTTAAATAGATACATTGGATGGTTTTGGTTTAGTTTGGGTATTCGCCGTGATTTGTATAATGGTGGATTCATGGAATGATTTGATAGATTACTTTTATATAGAACATGAAGATATATGCTTTAGTTTGGTAGGGTGGATTTAGAAAACCTTAATGTTTTTTATCAGTTGTTTTTAAATCAATTTAGTTTACTTTATATTTCTTTGCAAGATACAATCCAAAATTCAGAACTAGGTTAAAATAGGCTTAGTTTAGATAAAAATATTTTCACAACGCAATTCTCTGTGTATTTGACCTCGCACTTGCACAACACTATATTGCAAACGACTCGTGCGCTTGCGAGTAATTTAAAACTCACAGCAGGGAACCTAGTCTTAAGCATGTTAAATCTATGTTATCCTGCATATGTCAAAAGATTAGTTGCAGGCAAGTTAGAAGCAAGGTCTGATAAGTGTAGATTTGTGGGATATCCCAAAGAAAGTTTGGGATATTACTTTTATCTCCTTAATGAGAAAAAGGTCTTTGTCTCAAAACTTACTACCTTTATGGAGAAAGATTTTGATCTAGAAGGGAGTAAAATAGAACTTGAAGATGTGTATCAAGAGCCACAAATAAAAAATGATCAACTTGAAGAGCCTATTATAACAGAGTCTCCTATTACACAACCTCTTCATAGATCAGGTAGGATACCTAGAGTACCACAGAGATATGGGTATCTCATCGAATGTGACATAGAGGTACACTTTATTGGGAATAAAGATCCTAAAACTACAAGGAATCGATGTCAAACATCGATTCAAGAAAACGGTTTGAAACCATTAAATGGAATCCATGTATTCTAATTAAGTTTGGACCTTAGTTGATCCTTGGGAAAGTATTGTACCTATTGGTTTCAAATTGATTTGCAAAAGAAAGATGGGTGATGATGGAAAGGTAGGGGGACCTTTAAGGCAAGGTTAATAGCGAAAGGTTATAAACAAAGTTAAGGTGTTGACTTTGATAAAACCTTTTTTCCTATAGCCATGCCTAAGTCCATCAAGATCTTGCTCTCAATAGCTGCACACTATGATGATGAGATATGACAAATGGATGTTAAAATCGCCTTCTTCAATTGTAACATAGATGAAGTTATATACATGGAGAAATCAAAGGGTTTTTCATCTAATGGTAGTGACTACAAAGTGTGCAAGTTGCAAAGATCAATTTATGGATTAAAGCAAGCTTCCTAAAGTTGGAACATTCGATTTGATGAGGCAATTAAAACGTTTGGTTTTCTAAAAATATGGATGAACCGTGTGTGTACAAAAAGACTAATGGGAGTATAATTACAGTTTTGGTATTGTATGTTGATGACTTATTACTCATTGGGAATGATGTAGATATGTTACAATCAGTCAAAGTTTGGCTATCAAGAAACTTCTCATAAATGATTTGGGATAAGAATATTATATTCTCAAAATAAAAGTCTATTGAAATAGATCTAAAATGATGATTGGCTTATCCCAATCTACATATATAGATAAAATGTTAAAGAGGTTCAACATGGAAAACTTCAATAGAGGATTGTTAACTTTCTGGCGTGGAGTACATCTCTCTAATTAGATGTCCCCAAAGACACTTGAAGAGAGAGAACAAGAGTTAAACCCCCTATACTTCGATGATAGAAAGTCTCATGTATACTATGTTATGTATCAGGCCTGATATTAGTCATACTATAAGTGTTACTAGCAGATATTAGTCTAATATAGGTTTGGAACATTGGGTTGCTGTGAATAACATTCTTAAGTACTTGAGATGGACTAAAGATTTGTTAATCACACATGAAGGAGGTGGCTTGAAATTAAAAGGGTATACTGATTCAAACTTCCAGTCTGATGTGGATGATAGAAAGTCCACTTCTAGGTTTGTGTTCACCTTGAATGGTACAGTAGTGAGCTAGAAGAGTTGTAAGCAAGTTACAATTGGAGAATCCACCACTGAGGATTAATGTATATTGTTACGTTTAGGGCTACAAATGACATGATTTGGATGAAAAGCTCATCACAAGCTTAGTGTTAGATACATGAATGATTGGCTTTAATGCAAGTGGGAGATTGTTAGTAGTATGCCTTACAAGCCAATGACATTTGATGTCTAGGCATATTATTTGTAAAACCATCTTATTCGAATTATTATCATAATTAATGGCAAATTTATTTTTCATGAATATTTGTTTAATTACATTATCATGATTAAGTCCATAGAGTAAGAGCAATCGAGATAGGATTATGATGAGAACATAATTTTGAAACCTAGTATTCTCGAAAACCTTTATCTTAAATGTTCCTGATTATAGGATACTAAATGGATGTTATTAATCAGGTTGGACTAGTACATATTATGTTTGCTCAATTGAGATGGTAACTGATCTCAATGTCATTTGTATGGTAGACACTAAAACAAGTATGTAGGTATTCATTATAGAATGAGTTCACTGAACATGACTCGACTTAAGAACACTTAATAGAGTTTTAGTTACCTATCAATAGCCAGTTCTTATGTTAGAGTTGTAAATGCGATCCTTAGACTTGAGGAACCATGGTTATCTTGTATTCAACTTATTATACTTTGATGCTATATAATATGGTTCTATTCATGGATCATTAATTGGTAGTAATCGAGTATAATGGGTTTCATGTGGAGGTAAGTGAGTGCACTGGTGTGAAAATATTTGCAAGTGAACAAAATCACAGCAAGTAGTAAAGTTTTAAAAGAAAAAAAAATGTTGAACCCACAATGACTAATTATGTTATTGAGTATTGAAATTTATCAGATTATTTACTATTTAGAAATAAAACCAAAATTTTAAAGATTTTACCACCTAAATTAAACTAAAGTGCTTGACAAAGATAAATTAAAAGAAAAGAGAATAAAACTTAAGATTGTAGAGATGATAAAAATAAATCTAGAGCTTTTGATATCAACTAGCTAATCCCACACAATTCATTATTCTTATCAAATCCGAGCATCTTGGAACCAAGTTCTCATCATCGGGTCTGCACACGTGCCCCTGTAATACCCGTATTCGTAAAGTAAGAGTAAAAAAATAAATTAATAAATATGACATAGAATTAAAATAAAATATATGAGAAAGGTTTATTATTATTTGAATAAAACGATTCTAAAAAAAATTGGACGCGTGGAGGCATAGTTACAAAGAAAATGGAAAAAAAAAAAAATCGTGAACAGTATAAAGGAGAAGGAAAAGGAAAAAGAAAAAGAAAAGTTTTATTTTTATTAAAAAAAAAGTTTTGTTTTTTTTTATAAAAAAAAAGTGGTAACCTACTGCCAAGAGAAACAAAGAAGGCTTGCATGTAAGACAAGTAGCAAATTCATGGCAGTTGAGAGTTAGGGGAGGGAGAGCTGCATAGTTGATTTTTTTTCATAAATAGTTTAGTTTTTTTTTCTTTCATTTATTCATTTCCAAATCCTGTTTGGTTTTCCTTCAATTAATATATTTCTTTAAATATTTGGGGAGCGAAAGAAAGGTTGAAAGAGCAAAATTTTGAAGGAGTTTACGAGAGAATTTATAGAGAGTCACGAGAAGCTATAAGAAAAACAGAAGGTAATAATGTAATGTTTATTTTTGAATTTTTAGCATACATTAAATTTTCCAAAATTCAAAGTGGGACAAAGGGTGTAAATTATGGAGAGTTGAAGAATAAAATAGAAATTTAATATAAATATTATGTCAGGTGTTGACGATCAACAACCGGGAGAAATTGCTGAGAGGAGCAGAAAATGCAAGGAAGTGATCCATGGGTAGCTCTAAGTGCTACGTGGTGAGTTAGATTTACTTTAAGTAATCTAGATAAAAATAAAATATCTAGTGATAATATTAAAATAAATTATTAGCTTAGGATTTGGTGGTAGATGAAAAATTGATTGATAAATATGATAGAAATTTTGGACATGTAGAAAATTATTATGTGAGAAATAATATTTTTGGAATAATAAGTTGATTTAATAATAAAAGTGATAAGTGAAATTCTTGATGAGCTATGGTTGATGTTTTGATACAAATTATGAGGAGATGAAATTTAGTGGATCTTGACAAGCTTTGATTGATGATTTGATGTGATTTATAATAATAGGAATTTAGTGGAATTTCTTGTAATAATAATTTGAGAATAATTAGGAGAGCCAATTTAAATATTTGAATTCATGTTTGTTTTTATATTATTATTCATATGCATATTTTATATCATTGTTCATATGCATATGCATGAAAGAAAAGAACCGGGAGAGAGCTAGTCTAATTGAAAAACTGTGACAGCTTATATATGCTGGAAATAAAGGAAAACCATGACAGTCGGTATATGTTGGAAATAAATGAAAACCGTGACATCCGGTATATGCTGGAAATAAATACTGTGACAGCCGGTATATGCTGAAATAAAAGAATTGGGAGGGGGCCGATCTAAGATAAAAATATGTCGACATGTAGGAAGACGTTCCCTAATAATAATATATGCATTGCATCTGTTTTAAAATATTGATTGCATTACTGAAATGCTGAAGTATTGTTTGTTATTGTGAATTTATTTGTAGATGAATGAGTCTCACAAAGAGACAGTTATGGTGAGAAAGAAACATAGAAGTATGATAGGATAAGAACCATCTAAATGGTAGACTTTATGTTGTGAACCTTATTATGAGGTAATTATGAGATAATTAATGGTTTTAAGGTGAACCAATATATAAGAAGAAGAGATTGATAGAGAATGAGACTTATGATATGTGTAGTGATAGTGGAATGCTAGTATCAAGTTGTATGATATATAAATAATTAAATATTGAAAGACCATTTATACAAATTGAGTACTTCTAGTAAATTTAATTCACTGAGCTTGGGAAGCTTACCCCTCATTGTACAATGATTTCAGGTAACAAACATGACAAATAGTTTGGTGAGTTGAGGTTTAGACAAAATCATTATTTGTAAGCCACGTACATGTCCACATTCTCAGACTAATGAGAAAATAAAATAAAAATTTATTTGTAAATATTCATGCATTTTATGTTTTATATAATGTTTAAGTTAATATCAGAATGATGTATCTCCCCGGTTGAGGGTTGAGGATTGATGTAAAAATTTATATTGGTCTTATTTTTATTGTTGCATATATGTGTCGTGCTGTGATTTTCAAAATGTGACAACACCATCTCGGGGATGGCCAACTCGGGATGGGTCGTTACAATTTTAGTATCAGAGTATTAAGTTTTATGATTCTGTAGACTGCATAAAAAGTAAGAAAGTGAAAGATTAAAATAAATTATATTTTAATAGTCTGAAGATGACACGTGGACGCACTAGAGCTAGAGTTAGAGTTTTTGATTTGAGAGGGCGTGGTAGGCCCCCAATATTTTTGGCAAGTCAAAATTGAGTCTGAATCTGTGATTCCTAGAAAAGGAACGTTTTGACAGTATAATTGATATTGGTAAAGGTGTGAGAGAATCTGAAGTTGAAAGAGATTAGCTAAGATAAGCTCTTACACATGCTTTTGAGAAAATAAATGCAACAGATGATAGAGTTGATAGCCTATAACATAGACTTGATGAATAGGCTAGAGCGGTGCCTACGATTGTTGTAAATCCAATAATGGTAGACGTTTAAAAAAAAAGGAAAAGTGAGTTTATACATGAGATGTAGGGAGATTGTTAAGTTGAATGCTTTGTTGTTTAAAGGATTTATAAACCTTTTTAAGCTTGAGTTATGGGTAAAACATGTAGAGAGATTATTTGATATTTCACCAATGACTAACAGGCAGAGGGTCGTCCTTGCTACGTTCAAGTTAGAAAGAGAGGCCCGAGAATGGTGGGAGGATATTCTTCTTAGGGTAAGTACAAATATTGATAGACCCTTAACCTGGAATAGGTTTAAGGAAAATTTTCTTGATAAATACTTCCCTTATACCTTTAGAGCCCAACAAGATAAAGATTTTATTTGAGGCAAATGTATTAACTATGACTCAATATGATAAAAGATTTGTGGATTTGTCGAGGTTTGTACCGAAAATGGTAGACCTAGAGGAGAAAAAGTGTAAGAGGTTCATAGATGAACTATGTTTTAAGATTTAATCAAAACTATCTTACATGAAGCACATGAATTATGTTAGATTAGTGGATATAACACTTCAGATTGAGAAGAATGTGATGATAATCAGAAGTAGGAGGAATCGGCGGAAGAGGTCTAAATTTAAGAAACCCAAAGATGGTGCCAGTATGAATGTGCAGGGTGGGAGACCACCCAGATGAGGCGTTCCTTGTCACAGAGAACTTTAGTACAGGGTCAGAGACAAGCATAATCTGTTGCTTTTGTAGCTTAGAGTAATATCGGTGGGACCCCTAGATTTGAGAGATAGGTTATGGGAACTAGAAGTTATGGTATATGTGGGAGTGTACTACATAGAGGATGTGATAACATGATAAAAATATTAGAACGTGTTATAGATGTAATCCGATAAGATATTTATCCCATAATTATTCTAATTTGAGGTGTTTTGTATGTAGAGAAGGTGGACATATCAATGTTGGTTGATCTTGGTGCAACCCATTCTTTTGCATCCAGTATTCTTATGAAGTCTATTGAAGTATGTGGTGTGCTATTGCAGGCAACCAAAAATAAAACCTATACTCCTAAAAATATATGTAGTAGTATGAGTAAGGATCGTTCCCATGGAGAGTATCTAGCCTAGTTTTATGCTATGTGAACAAGGATGAGGGGGATTTGAGTATAACGAAAACAATTTTAAGAAAAACAGATAATGAACAATTCAAATTGAAGTATCAAAATCAATCAAAAGAACAAACCTTGGTCTAAGTCAACATCCACCATTGAAATTTTACAACTGATCATCAATGCAAGTATATGTCAATTCACACTTTGAATATTCACTGTTGGAACTATTTTCCTATCTCTCCTTAGTCGCAATTAATTAGAAAACAAGTGGTCTAATTAACTCTAACTACTAAACAACTCAAGACAAGCACTAAAGGTTTAATCTAGTAGCAGCCTTAAGAATTAGAGAGATTGATGAAGCTAAACAACACAAACACAAGCGGTTGCATTTAATTTAGTCGAGCGTTCTTCCTAAGATCTAATAATTTCTGACACAGCAAATCATTTAATCTTAGTTGCTTCACAAATTAGAGGGATCAAACAATTACGGATTTGATATCTAACCTAGCAGTAGATTGCTACGAATAATAAACTAGTAGGCCTCCTAGTAATTAAACGAGACAATCATGAAAATAGGGACAGAAAAACATTCGATACTCAAAGCATAAATTGAACAATAAAAACAGATTAGATGTCATAGTTTTATTGATTCCGAGGCTTCTGTTTTCTTTGACCAATTATAAAAGTTTAGCCACACAGGGCCATGATGAAAACTCGAAGGAGAAGTTGGAGAAGAGGGGAGAGAGAGGCATCCCTGAAGTTTGATGATTTCTCCATTCTTATACACATTATTTTCAGTATTGGAAACCTACAAGGTCTCCTAAAAATATTCTAAATATTATCCTACAATAGCAATATCCAAATCCGACTAATTTAAGAAAAATATTAAAAATAAAATAAAGTCCTAATATAACTAGGAAACTGGTGTTTTCAGCATGAATTTTCATGCACCAGATCTGAAAACTTCTGAAAAATAAACCGCGTGTTTATGCCCAAAGAATAACGCAGTATTTGTAGCACAGCTTTGGGGTATCGATTCCACATGGAGACAAATTAAAAGAATAGTAGAAAGAACAAAGAAACTAAAGAACAATATCAAATGATTGATGGGGAACAAAAATTAATTTTAAAATGCAAATTTGATAAATAGTAAAGCGTCGGGAATCCCTTGCACAGATCCGATATTTTAATTACTCTTAATTCATTGAATAACTCAATTGGAAACCCAATTTCCAAAATTCCCAATTGGAAGATATAGATTTACACACTAAGATTAAACCAAATGTAACCCTTTGAAAAATCATTTACCACTTTTAAAATACGTCAATTATTATCACTATTGAGAAAATCCAATGACGACAATATACTCAGGAAATGATATTACAACAAAGAACTAAATCAATATAGATAAATAATTAATCCAAACATAATCAAAAAGCTAAACCATTCAATAGAAAAAACATGACTGAATCTATAAACAGAATAAATTCTAAGATTATTCGGAAAAAGAAAACATCACTAATGAATTGCAAATGATAAAACAATAGAGTTTTATTAATTGAAACTCTAATACATAAATTAAAAATGAACAGAAATACCATTAACTGTGCAAGTTCATCCCTAGCCCCACTTGAGAATTTAATTACCCATAAATATAATGGACAACAAAAATCTCAAGGGAAAGAATTGATCTCGCCGTGAGTATCCCCCCTTGATAGCAAAGTCTTGAAGATTCCCTAGCTTGCCCTCCAAAAGTCCTCCGGATTGCTCCCAAAAGCCCTCCAGATCTGCTCCCAGATCATCTTCAAAGCTGAAGTGGAGTAGGCCTTTTATAGAGAAACACCATGAGTGCAATGTGTTTCCAATCCGATGTGGAATGTGGGATATAGAAATGTATTTCCAACCGATATGGGATGTGGGATTTAAGCCTTCACATACCCTTTAAAACTTCTGCCCACGCTGAAATCCCGCACAGCCTGACCTTTGTCTACTAAAAATGCCATAACTTTCTCTAGAAAAATCATGTTCACGAGCTATGAAATTCCCTAGAAAATAGACATCCGGATCTTTCCAAGCATATATGGTTCATCTCCTGGTTCTTCTTAAATCATTACAGTTTAAATCCGCAAAAATCACTTCTGCCACGCTGAAATCATGCACAGCCTGATCTTTATCTACTTAAACTGCCATAACTTTCTCTAGAAAAATCATTTTTATAAGCCGTAAAATTCTCTAGAAAATAGACTTCCGGATCTTTCTAAGCATATATGGCCAATCTCCTGGTTCTTCTTGAGTCAATACAGTTTAATCTGCAAAAATGATTGATCTGTACGGGTAATTCTAGTAATTTAGTGAAACTCCTTTCCAAGTGCTTGTGAACCTGCAAATCAACGAAAAACAACTCAAAGTAACAAATTCCTAAGCTAAAAATGTAAATTAAGGGGCCAAAATATGCAATATTTGGCACTCATCAAATACTCCCAAACTTACATTTTGCTAGTCCCTTAGCAAAACAAAATAAAAAAACCTAAATGAAAAACAACGAGCACAAAGATAAATCCATCATTCATGGTATCCTAAAATTTAAGCATCACACAAAACCATGATATTCAGTCATGAGCAAGCTTAAAATGTAAACTCATCTTCGTAATGAATAGAAATTTTAAAATCTAATTACTTACAAGAGGCCGGCTAGGGCATCACAAGTCTGACTCAGTGTAAAGTGAATTAGCATATAAAGATGAGGCTTTCAAGTAACTCCAATGTGCAATGTTTCCATGCCTCAAGATTCACATAATTTCTTATCAGAATAAACAACAATGGCATAGTTTAATTTTCTTCTTCTTTTATTATAAGGCTCTGCTATGTTTAGTTCCTTTAAGCTTTCTAATTGATCCGTGTAGCGAGTGTTGAGTCAATGACTCCCAAACCAGATGGTTTTAGGGCATTGGGTGTAAAGACACCCCTAAAGACTTACCAACTCGAGTAAAAAAGGCTACGAAACTAAACTGGCCTTAATACTACAAAGTAAAATTCTTACCTTTTGACGTGAACACTCACTGCTTACTGAGGCAAGAGGTCCAATTACTCAGAAAAATTTTTCTCAATGATCATTATGAATAAAATTCCCACCTTTTGACGTGAACACTCACTACTTACTAAAGCAAGAGGTCCAGCTACTCAGCAAAAAGTTTATTAATGATCATCATGAGCATTTTTCTCTTTTTGTGCAAAATATTTTTTTTTCAAAGTGTTTATCCAACAAGTCATCCAGTTTCAATTGAGTCATGGAAACATACACATTAAACTCACATGTCATACCTCACACTATTTTGTGCTAATGTGCTCGTGTCAGATTAGATCAACACATGTAAATTCTCAAATGCCTAAATTAAGTAACAAAATTTTAAAACTCTATCATCAAATCATGTGTTCAAGATTTTAAGCTCACCAATGACATCACATCACAGTATTTGTTTAGATCAACCAAAATTTTAAAATAACTTGAGCATGCATTTATCTTCTCTTTAATAAATAATAAAAAAAATTGGGACAAAGTGTGTGAATGTGTCTCCCATACCCCTAAACTTAAATTACACATTGTCCTTAATGTGTGAACAACATGGAAAGAGCTGACCTGGGAGATGGAGAACTAGCTGGCCTGCATGGCTCATAGCACACCCCTAAATTTGAACTGATGTGCATATTTGTCACTGAAAAAGAAATACGAAGGTGATACTGGAAAAAAACAAAATATTAATAATAAACAAGAAAAATAAAATATAAAAAACAATAAAAATAAAATGATATGTTGTGGGGTGCCTCCCATGAGTGCTAAGTTTTACATCTTCAGCCAGACACTCTTACTCCCTCTTAGAAAAACATAAGTTGAATGCACCAGCAACTGCTTCACTGCCAAATTTGGTGCTTGTATGCTTTGGAGAGGCCTCAAGGATATGCATAGCTTTAATGACGTTATCAGTAACATTTGCAAATTCTGGCTCAATATCTGCTCACGTGAAATCATGGCTGAGGGTGGACTCGAATGGATTAAGGTGATGGACCTTTTCCATGAGTGAGTCAATCATGTATGCCTAGTGGCTCTCGTCATCATCTTCTGATTTGTTCGTTGTTGGGATGTGTAATGACTTACCACTTCGTGTCACAACGGCATTCACCTCCTTCAAATTCTTTTGCGCAATGTGTTGACCATAGGGTGTAGACTGAGCTTGAGAAGGGAACTTACCTTGCTCATTCACGCTCAAGAAGCTCATCAATTTGGACACTTGGCTCTTTATCTCCTTATTTTCTTCAATAATTTGCGTAATCAAATATTCAAATTTTTGGTTAGTCTTCCCCTGTGCCTTAATAAAAGCCTGCAAAGTGTCTTCTAAAGGACTCCTAGAAGATGCATGTGCATGATATGGTGCAGGATATGATCTAAGGGATTGTGCAGGTGGCTGGTTTTCAGGCTTCCAGCTAAAATTGGGGTGATTGCGCCACCCCGGATTATAGGTATCAGAGAAAGGTGAAAAATGCTTCTTGTACATACCTAAGGCATTACATTGTTCCTCATACATTCGTCTCTTCTCAGCAAATATGGGACACTCTTGGGCGAGATGATCTACCCTGCAACACAAAAAAACATGGTCTAAAAGACTCTGTATGATTAGCCACGTGTGTTGGCTTTAAGCCCTTAGTCTTTAACACATCTAGCTCCCTTATGAGCATCTCGATCTTAGCCTTTAGGCTATCCTCTTCCCTAAGATGGTAAATTTCACCAATATTTGGGTGCAGGTCGTGACCTATTTGTGCTTTCAGTAGCTCTAGGTCAAGTCCAAGTGTGAGCTTTTCAGCAAGCTCATTGAGTTATTCTATGGCCTCATCAGGATCTTTCTGTAAGAATTCACCATTACACATCATCTCCACAAATTGGTGCTCTCTATATATAAGTCCCTCATAAAAATAGCTTACTAAGTGCTAATTCTCATACCCATGGTGAGGGCACATACTCAACAACTCCTTAAAACTCTCCCAAGACTGATACAAAGTCTCACTGTCCTTTTGTGCAAGTTTGAAGATTTGCCTTTTTAAAGCGTTGGTCTTATATCGGGGAAAGTATTTATTAAAGAAAACCTGAGTCATCTCATTCCATGACCCAATAGATCGTGGTCTCAGTGAGTATAGCCAACTCTTAGCTTTATCCTTCAAAGAGAAAGGAAAGAATTTAAGTCTCACAATGTCATCAATTGCATTTTGACTATAAAAAGTCGCAACTACTTCCTTAAACTCCCTAATGTGCACATATGGGTTTTCATTTTCCAAGCCATGAAACGTAGGGAGTAACTGGATCATCCCTGTTTTAAAATCTAATTGGCGAGTATTAACTGGAAACATGATGCATGATGGTGTGGCTATGCGTGTAGGGTGGAGGTAATCCTGAAGGGTCCTAGTGGGTTGATCTCCGTGTTCACTCATTTCTTCAGGACTAGATGGATTGTCATATAAAGGACTTAAAAAGTGTGATTCTGACTCTAGCACAGGCTTACAAGCAAATCTACCTAAAGTGTCTCTATATTTGGGCATGCAATGTCACAAAATAATAATAAAAATACTATAAAAAGAAAGAAGAGAGAAAAAAAAATAATGCAGCAAGCTAAAAGAATGAACGAAGTTATCGTCTTTACAAATTGTTGAAAAGAAAAACTATCTAGCAATTCTTCTACTATCTCCCTGGCAACAGTGCCAAAATTTGTTTACGCCCAAAGAATAACGCAGTAGTTGTAGCACAGCTTTGGGGTGTCGATTCCACAGGGAGACAAATTAAAAAAAATAGTAGAAAGAACAAAGAAACTAAAGAACAATATCGAATGATTGATGGAGAACAAAGATTAATTTTTAAATGCAAATTAAAATAAAGCAAATTTGATAAATAGTAAAACATCGAAAATCTCTTGCACAGATCCGGTATTTTAATTACTCTTAATTCATTGAATAACTTAATTGGGAACTCAATTTCCAAAATTCCTAATCAGAAGATATAGATTTACAAACCAAGATTAAACCAAATGTAACCCTTTGAAAAATCATTTACCACTTTTAAAATACGCAAATTATTATTATTATTGAGAAAATCCAACTACGACAATATACTCAGGAAGCTATATTGCAGCAAAGAACTAAATCAATATAGATAAATAATTAATCCAAACATAATCAAAGAGCTAAACCATTCAATAGAAAAAGCATGATTGAATCTATAAAAAGAATAAATTCTAAGATTATTCAAAAAAAGAAAACATCACCAATGAATTGCAACTGATAAAACAACAGAGTTTTAGTAATTGAAACTCTAATACATAAATTAAAAATGAACAGAAATACCATTAACTGTGCAAGTTTATCCCAAGCTCCACTTGAGAATTTAGTTACTCATAAATATAATGGACAACAAAAATCTCAAGGGACAGAATCAATCTCACCGTGAGCATCCCCCCTTGGTAGCAAAGCCTTGATGATTCCCCAGCTTGCCCTCCAAAAGTCCTTCGGATTGCTCCCAAAAGCCCTCCGGATCTGCTCCTAGATCATCCTCAAAGCTGAAGTGGAGTAGGCCTTTTATAAGGAAACACCATGAGTGCAATGGTGTTTCCAATCCGATGTGGGATGTGGGATATAGAAATATGTTTCCAACCGATGTGGGATATAAGCCTTCACATGCCCTTCAAAACTTCTACTCACGCTGAAGTCCCACACAGCCTGACCTTTGTCTAGTAAAACTGCTATAACTTTCTCTAGAAAAATCATATTTACGAGCCATAAAATTTTCCAGAAAATAGACATCCGGACCTTTCTAAGAATATATGGCTCATCATCTGGTTCTTTCTAAATAATTACATTTTAAATCTACAAAAATCACTTCTGTCACGCTGAAATCGTGCACAGCCTAACCTTTGTCTACTTAAACTGCCATAAATTTCTCTAGAAAAATCATTTTTTATGAGTAGTAAATTCTCCATAAAATATACTTCCAAATCTTTCTAAGGATATATGGCTTATCTCTTGGTTCTTCCTAAATCATTATAGTTTAATTCCGCAAAAATGACTGATTTGAACGGGCAATTCTGGCAATTTAGTGAAACTCCTTTCCAAATGCTTGTGAACATGTAAACCAACGAAAAACAACTCAAAGTAACAAACTCCTAAGCTAAAAAATTTAAATTAAGGGGCCAAAATATGCAATATTTGGCACTCATCACCGCGTCAAATAAGCGTATTAGAATTGTAGGCTAAGGGACTTTTCAAAACTGCAACAGTGCAGGTACAGCAACTCCAAGCCTAGTTTTGACCTTGATACAGCCAGTATCTCTAAAAACGAAAAACATAAAAGTTGTAGAGCGTTTTCTTGGCGTTCCGTAACATCTTGAATCATCTCAACCGGAGCTCAGATAAGAGAGTTATGCCCAGATTATGAAGCGATGCCAAAACTGTCCAAAATCGCCCAATTAGTTTCGTTTTGCACTTAACACCTCCATTTGCATCCTAAATCAAAATATAAGAATAATGAGTACATTTAGGCACCAAATGAGTATAAAAAACTAAATATTAAGAGAGAAAAATATGACATTTTGCAATCTCATCAAATTCCCCCACACTTAACTTTTGCACGTCCTCGGGCAAAACTCAAATTCACTTTCCCAAAAACACCAAGGTTGCAACACCATCAACAAAGAACAACCAAGCTCTTCAAAACTCATAACATATCATGAACAAACATTCTTAAACAACTTATAATTACTTAGTAAGCATTTGCACTCGAAGAGTAAACTAAATATGTAGACCCTCACGGAAATAAACACTCGACTCTCATGTGTTTGAAGGGTATGTGTTTCGCTCAAATTCATTCCTATGGAAATGATCTACCATAGGCTTGCATATCTTCTCATTCTCCACCATTGGGATCACATGCATAACACGAATCATAAGACCTTTTCAAAGGTTGTAACGGGGTTGAGGATCAAGGTGGGAAATATTTGGGAATGTAGCTCAAAAGCCATCGAACTAGTGGAGCAAAAATGAATCAACTCAAGCTCGAATATATAAGACATGTAAAATCAATCACTCAATTCAGCAGCTTCTTCGATTTGGCTTTCAAGCATTTAAACCATGTAAAACTCCTGCATTGAAAAAGAGATTGTTCAAAGGAACACTTTTCGTTTGCAGTAGGGAACAATCCTTCACAACAGCTTCCAACTTTGTATATATCACGTATAAACAGACCCCTTTCTTGGAATTTTAGGAGGAATTATGAACATGGACAGTGTGTAACATTAATAGCAATTTCCTCCATCACTTCCTTTCTTTTTTTTTTGAACAATAAAAACATCAACAGTGGAACTCACGAATCCAGACACCCGCACATTTATTTCTTGCACACTCATACATATCATAATGATGACCAATGCTCCACTAGCTCTACGGCTTGGGTAAAGGCATTGTTTTTTGGGTTTAAAGCTTGTAACTTGGGTTCACAATAAAACAAAACCAATAAAGCTCAAAGGGGTTCAATAAATGGGAAAAAAAATTAATTACAAGGTAGGCTATTTGGCTTATGTAGCTTATAACAAAGAGGGCCTTAATCATGTTCATGCATGTATGTGTCAATATGACCTCGAAGAGAATCAAGGCAAGTTCAAGAGAAACAAATCCATGGAAGAATATCTCACATGAAATAAAATAGCCAGACTGATATGGATATGTCAATCTAAAGGCTCAAAATCTTACCAACTTTTGTCTACCAAATTTAGTCGCTACCATTCTCAAGGAAAATAACTAGACTAAATTAATTCTAAGTTGGAAGATTACTTATTCAATCATGTCATGAATTTTTCAAGCTTAATTGAATCTTGCTCATGACATACACAACCAAAAATCGTTGAAAACCACAAAAACAAAAAGCAAACTCTTTTTTTTTTTAGAAACAAATTTAAAACACAACCTAAATCCCCTCCCCCACACTTAAAACTTACATTGTCCTCAATGTAAAAGAAAAGACAAAAATAACCAAAATATAAATGCAAAAATAAGAATAAAAAAAATGAACTCCCCTTGGGTTGCCTCCCAAGCAGCGCCTTTGTTTATTATCGTCGGCTCAAATGATCTGTGACACAATTTTCTGTCCCTCTTTTGTCTTTGATCTCTAAATCAAATTCACTCAAGAAAAGTATCCATCTTATTAATCTTAGCATTGCCTCTTTCTTCATCATCAAATAACGAAGAGTTGCATGATCAGAGTAAACAATGATTTTAGTACCAAACAAATAAGATCGAAACTTTTCTAAAGTAAAAACAACAGCTAAAAGTTCTTTTTCAGTAGTAGAATAATTTCTCTAGGCATCATTCAAAGTCCTTTAAGCATAATAAATTACATGAGACATTTTTCCAATTCTTTGACCCAAAACAGCGCTTACTGCGTAATTACTTGCGTCGCACATTATCTCGAAAGGAACGTTCCAGTCAGGAAGCTGGATAACTGGGGTAGAAGTCAACAATTCCTTCAGCTTATGAAACACCTTTTTACACCTCTTATTGAACTCAAAAGCCACATCTTTTGTAGCAACTTGCATAGGGGTAATGCTATCTTGGAGAAGTCCTTGATGAATCTTCGGTAAAAACCTGCATGTCCAAGAAAAGAACGAACTTCCCGCACACTAGTGGGATAAGGTAAAGATTGAATAATATCAACTTTAACTTTATCTACCTCAATTCCCCTAGATGAAACAACATGACCCAAAACTATACCTTGTTCAACCATAAAATGACAATTTTAAGAATTTAACACAAGGTTAGTTTCTATGCATCTTTGAAGAACAAGTGTATAGTTATGCAAACAATTATCAAATGAGTCTCCATAAACTACGAAATCATCCATAAAGACTTCGATGATGTGCTCAATATAATCTGAAAATATGCTAACCATACACCTTTGGAAAGTGGTAGAGGAGTTACAAAGGCCAAAGGGCATGCGACAATATGAAAAAGTCCCGAATGGGCATGTAAAAGTCATCTTTTCTTGATCTTCTGGAGCAATTGCAATATGAAAATAACCTGAATAACCATAAGGGAAACAATAGTAAGAATGACCAGCTAACCTTTAAAGCATTTGATCAATAAAAGGTAAAGGGAAGTGGTCCTTGTGGGTTACAACATTTAATTTTCTATAATCTATACAAACCCACCACTCATTCTGAAGACGGGTGGGAACTAACTTATCATTTTGATTTTTCACAACAGTTATTCCAGTCTTTTTAGGAACCACTTGAACGGACTAACCCAACTATGTTATCCAAAATAAGAGAAATCACTCCAACTTCAAGAAGTTTGAGGATCTCTTTCTTCACTATATCCATCATGGGTGGGTTTAATCTTCTTTGCGGTTGACATGAAGGTTTTGCTTCCTCTTCAAGTAAGATACGATGCATGCATGTAGACGGGCTAATTCCTTTAATATCTGCAATTGTCCAACCAATAGCCGTCTTATGCTCCTTAAGGACCTGCATAAGCTTTTCTTCTCGCGGTGCACTAAGTTTACTGGAGATGATTACTGGTAACGTTCCTCAGTCTCCAAGGAATACATACTTGAGGTAACCAAGGAGAGACTTCAAATCTGGAATAGGGGCCTGCAAAACAGAGGGTAAAGATCTCTTATTAGAAACTGGTAACGTAATACAAGGGATGTTACCTGACTACTGTAACTTCGGAAAATCATTCAATGTTACAACAGTTTCCTGCAAATCAGTACTCAAGGCTAACTCCTCATTCTCTTTCTCAAGATGCTTACTAATGAAAACTTCCAATCCATCGTTTCCATCAAGTTCAAAAACTTCCTGTGCTAAAGAATCAATCACATTAAGAGAATAAACAGAATTATCATCACCAGGATATTTCATGGCTTCATAAATATTAAACTTAATAATTTCACCATAAAATTCCATGGTAAGTGTGCCGCTATAAACATCTATCTTAGTCTTGGATGTCTTTAAGAATGGTCTTCCTAACAAAATAGGAGTTGTTTGATCACCAGCCTCCATATGAAGCACATAGAAATCAGCAGGGAAAACCAAATCATTAACTTGCACAAGAACATCCTTAACTACACCCTTAGGCTAGGCATTAGATCTATCAGCCAATTGAGTCATGTTGTGCAAAAATCTATCTAAATTAATTCGTAAATAATTGAACGTTTTACTTGCAAGTGCACAAGGTCAACATAGTAATATAGTGTGCAAGTGCGAGATCATTCCCACAGAGATTGGTAAATTTTGATTTAAATTTAATTTCGTAATATAAAACGAGATAAATAATAAATGAGTTTGATTCGATAATGATAAAAGTGTAGGGACTTGATATCCACCACTAATCATGCTTTCAAAATAAAACAATATGCCAATGCTTTAATCACGTTATGAATACCTAATGTTGTCAACCTAAGGGCATGGTATATACTCCTGAAGCTATTGATTTCCCTAAGCAAAGAGTTAGGCATGGTGTATACTCTAACTCTTTTCTTTCTTAAAGGATTTAGCATGGTGTATACTAAGTTGTTTTTTAAGACAGCATAATATCTTTGGAAATCGACAAACACACGAGGCCTAGGGCATGGTATATACCCCCGGTTTCCCATGTTGATTAACCCAAGAACCCAGTGTGGATTTTTTTTTGTTACTATTATTAAACCCAGGACTCGGCCATCCAAATTGATTTAATTAACTAGTCCATACCACATGCATATGTTGATCAGATAAACACATATGAGGAATTCAAGAAAACAGGAATTAATCAAGTTAAGCATCATAATATAACTATCACAAAGGCAACAATATTGAATTATTGAGAAACATAATTAGGGCTTCAATCAAGCCCTACTAAAAGTTTATGTTAAACATCTTCATAAAGTAAAATAGAAAGAAAATAATAAACTAGAAAGAGCTTCCTTGAAGAGTCATCAATTCTTCTGCAAAATCTCTCTCTCATTTATGTGTTTACAGGCCTATTTATAGAGTTTATATAACCCTAAAACATCTAAAAACTCTAGAACTCATAAAATAAAACCTTAAGCTTATTTTCAAAATAGGACCAGCTGCCATATTGTGCGAATGCGCTCGATCGCAGCATGGTGTGCTCGATTATCCTGCGATCGATTCTTCTTCTTAAGTTCGTGAGCGTAGGTGCGCTCGATCCATGACTTGGGCGCTTGAGTGTTTTTGCACTCAATCGTGGTCTCCTATCGTTATAACAGACTCCAGCTTTTCCAGATTTGCTCTTTAAGCCCGACAATTCCAAAATGCTTCCTTTTCTCCAAACCTAGAAAAATACAGAAAGCACAAAAAGGAAATAAAATAGAACAAAATAACACAAACTAAGAGCTTAACAAATATAAATTAAGGGGCTTAAATATGAATATTTAAGCACTTATTACACCCACAAACTTACATATTGCTAGTCCCTTAGCAATACGAAATTAAAAACTAAATGAAAAACAAAGAACATAAAGATAAATCCATCCTTTATGGTATCCAAAAATTTAAGTATCACATAAAACCATGATATTCATTCATGAGCAAGCTTAAAAAGATAAACCCATCTTCGCAATGAATAGGAATTTTAAAATCTAATTACTTACAAAAGGCCGGCTAAGGCATCACAAGCTCGAATCAGTGTAAAGTGAACTAGCACATAAATATGAAGCTTCTAAATAAACCTAATGTGCAATGTCTCTATATCTCAAGATTCACTGAATTTCCCATCAGAATGAACAACAATGACATAATTTTATTTTCTTCTTTCTTTTATTATAAGGCTTTGCCATGTTTAGTTCCCTTAAACTTTCTAATTACCCATGTAGCGAGTGTTGAGTCAATGACTCCCAAACCAGATGGTTTTAGGGCATTAGATGTAAAGACACTATTAAGGACTTACTACTCGAGTAAAAAAAGATACGAAACTAAACTGGTTATAATTTAACCAAATCAAAATTCCAACCTTTTGACGTGAACACTCACTGCTTATTGAGACAAGAGGTCCAGTTACTTAGTGAAAAGTTTATCAATGATCATCATTTATATATATATATATATATATATATATATGTATATATATATTATGCCAAAGTGTTCATCCAACAAGTCATCCCGTTTCACCCAAGCCATAGAAACATACACATTAAATTCATATGTTATACCTCACACAATTATATGCTAATGTTCTCGTGTTAGATTAGATCAAACATGTGAATTCTCAAACACCTAAAGTAAGTAACTAATTTTTAAAACTCTATCATCAGATCATGTGTTCAAAATTTTAAGCTCACTAATGAAATCACATCATAATTTTTCAGATCAACCAAGATTTCAGGACGAACATGAACATGCATTTATTTTATTTTGTAGCTTATTTTAAAACGAAAAACAACAACAAAACTGGGACAAAGTGTGTGTAAATGTGTCTCCCATACCCCCAAACTTAAATTACACATTGTCCTCAAAGTGTAAATAACATGGAAAGAGCTGACCTGGGAGATAAATAACTGGTTGGATTGGTATGGCTCATAGCACACCCCCAAACTTGAACTAAAATATGCATTGTCTCTGAAAAAAAAAACTAAAGTAAGACTGGAAAATAAAAAGAACTAAAAATAAACAACAAGAAATTAAAAAAAAATAATAAAAACATAAAGGATACACTATGGGGTGCCTCCCATGAGCATTAAGTTTTACATCTTCAGCCAGACTGCTCTAAAAACTCACAACAGCTTCTCTTCTTCCCCAAAACTTATATTGGCAGCAACTATCACAGGTAGTGTCTTATTCTCTCCCAGATAAGCATAAGTCAGATGCTTTGGCAACTGCATCAATTCCAAATTTGGTGCCTGGATAATAGAAGGGAGAAGAGTAGTATTAGTAGGCACAAGAGTTTCAAATTGAGGGTTGTACCTGCTTGGATGCTTTGGAGAGGCCTCAAGGAGGTGCACAGCTTCAATGATGTCATTAGTAATATCTTTAAATTCTAGCTCAATATCCGATCTTATGAAACTATGGGTGAAGGTGGTCTCCAATGGATCAATGTTATAGACCTGAAAAGCTTATTCAACAACACCTTGCATCATATATACATTAAAACAGTTCATATCATCTTGGGGTAATTTTAATGCATCAAATATTTTGAATTCTGTCTTCTCACCATTTACCTTCATACTTATGATACCCTTTTTCACACAAATTTTTGTATCATCAGTTCTTATAAAGGGTCTTCCTAAGATTATGGACAAAGGTAATGGCATAGAAGATTCTTCCATATCTAATACAATAAAATCAGCAGGTAAAATAAATTCACCTACCTTTATCAAGACATCCTCAAGAATACCTCTTGGTCTTTTGATGCTTCTGTCTGCCAATTGCAAGGTGATAGAAGTTGGTTGAAGCTCCCTCAAACCCAGTGTCTCGAATACAGTGTATGGTAGCAAATTGACACCCGCCCTTAGATCCAGTAGTGCACGCTAAAAAAAAATGGTCATCTATCCTACAAGGAATGGTAAAACTACCTGGATCTTTTAGCTTTGGTAGCAGTTTCCTTAACAACACCGCGCTTACCTCTTCAGTTAAAACCACTGCTTCATGCTCCTGAAACTTCCTTTTATGAGTGCAACAATCTTTCAAAAATTTAGCATATGCAAGAATTTGTTGAATTGCATATAATAAAGGGATGTTAATCTCTACTTTTCTCAAAGTTTCAAAAATATCAAGCAATTTATTTTCTCTCTTTGGCTTTACTAACCTTTGAGGGAAGGGTGGTGCATTCACCTTCTCCATTTCACTTACCTTGGATATGGCTGCTTTATTTGGAGATGCTTATGTAGGCTCATCAGCTCTTATGATCTTACCATTTCTAAGAGTTGTAATGGCCTTCAGTTGCTGGTGTCCTCCTGGATTAGGTAGTGTTTACGCTGGAAGTTCACCCTGCTTTCTTCCACTTAGCTCCTTAGTCAATTACCCCACTTGTATTTCCAGTCTCTAAATAGCTTGCTCATGTTTTACAGTTGTTTGTCTTTGCTCAGTCCAAAATTATCTTTCATCTGCCATAAAGTGATCTTGTGAAGTCATCAGTTGTTGTTGTTGAGTTGCTAATTGCCTTAGAATACTCTCTAGGTCACTCTTCTTTGATTTCAGAACTACTTGGGCTGCTTATTGGGAGTTTCTTTGCTGCCTTTGAAGGTTCAGGGCATTCTGATTATTATTCCATGAGAAGTTAGGGTGGTTTCGCTAACCTGGATTGTAGGTATTGGCGTATGGATTGTTCTTGGGAGGATAACTGTTCTGTCCCATATAGTTTGCTTGCTCTTGATCTGTAGATGAATATAAAGGGAAAGTCTCAGTAGTGTGATCAAAATGAGAACATATAACACATCCCTGGAGTTGTTTGGCTTGTGGACTAGGTGGGATGTTCTGAGCAGTCATGACTTTTACGATCATATCTAACTTTCTTTCCATTACAACCATCTGATTTGGAGATCCACCATTTAAGTTCGCTTTATACATACCCTTGCTCTTTACTCCTTGTCTCTTTCTAGATAAGAATTGTTGGGTGTGCTCACTTAATGTCTCAGAAAGCTCCATGGCTTCCTCATTGCTCTTTTTCATCAGCACATCTCCACAACCTGAATCAACAATACCTTTATTCATGTCATTTAAACCTTCATAAAAATCTTGTACCAGCTTATCTTGAGGTAGGTTGTGATGTGGACACTTGAGAAGCAGCTCATTGAAGTGTCCCTATGCTTCAAAAAAGAGGTCTTCATCTCTTTGTTGAAAAGATTGAATCTCCTTCCTCATCTGTCTTATCTTTCGGATTGGGAAAAGCTTCTTTAGGAACCTACTGGATAGCTCTTCCCAAGTAAGGATAGAAACTGTAGGCAATGAATTGTACCACAACTTAGCATTATCTTTCAATGAAAAAAGAAAAAGAATTAACCTCATTCCCTCTTGATCGAGGCCCCAGATATGCTAGAACTTGCAGAGATCAAAGAATTCTCGACGATGCAAGTGCGGATCCTCAGTAGGTGTACCACTGAAGTGAGTTAAAGCATTGAGTATTTGCGGGGATATGTAGTAATTTCGTTTTACCTCCGGTTGATAGGCAATGCATGACGGCTGGTTGAGGTTCTATAGGACGAAGGATTGTTTCATGGGTCTTCACTCTAGTGGTGGTTGGTTGACAAGTTGTTCTGCCATCGGTGCCTCTCCCTTGATTTCTTCTTCTTCCTCCTCAATGTTGTCTCTAGACCTTTGTCGAATGGTTCGCTCAATCTTCATATCGAGTGGAAATATGGTTAGATTCTTGGATCGAAGCCCTTGCATGAATCAGCTGAAGCTTTTCAGTGCAGCAGTTTTAGTACTACTGTTCGGGTAGTTTTTGGAACTGCGCTCGATCGTACTATGCTCGAATTCTATAAACCGACGCTCGATCGCAATGCCAGGAACTTCTCTGCCGCAGACCTGAAGAAAAAACAGAAAAAGAAACAAAAAAAAAAATTAGATTTTTGATAAAAATAAAACTGAACTGAATAAAACTGAAAATAATTCTAAACAGATTTTAACGCAATCCCCGACAACGATGCCAAAAACTTGTTGTGCAAAAATCTACCTAAATTAATAAGCAAATAATTGAACGTTTTACTTGCAAGTGCACACGGTCAACATAGTAATATAGTGTGCAAGTGTGAGATCATTCCCACAGAGATTGGTAAATTTTGATTAAAAATTAATTTTGCAATATAAAACGAAGAAATAATAAATGAGTTTGATTCGATAATTATAAAAGTGTAAGGACTTGATATCCACCACTAATCATGCTTTCACAATAAAACAATATGTCAATGCTTACCTAATGTTGTCAACCTAAGGGCATGGTATATACTCCTTAAGTTATTGATTTACCTAAGCAACGAGTTAGGCATAGTGTATACTCTAACTCTTTTCTTTCTTAAAGGATTTAGCATGGTGTATACTAAGTTGTTCTTTAAGACAGCATAATATTTGTGGAAATCGACAAACATACGAGGCCTAAGGCGTGGCACATACCCCCGGTTTCCCATGTTGATTAACCCAAGAACCCGGTGTGGAATTTTTTTGTTAGTATTATTAAACTCAGGACTCAGCGATCCAAATTGGTTTAATTAACTACTCCATACCACATGTATATGTTGATCAGGCAAACACATATGAGGAATTCAAGACAATGGGAATTAATAAAGTTAAGTATCATAATATAACTATCACAAAGGCAACAATATTGAATTATTGAGAAACATAATTAGGGCTTCAATCAAGCCCTACTAAAAGTTTAGTTACACATGAGTTTTATGTTAAACATCTTCATAAAATAAAATAGAAAGAAAAGAATAAACCCGAAAGAGCTTCCTTGAAGAGTCGTCAATTCTTTTGCAAAATCTCTTTCTCATTTCTGTGTTTACAAGCCTATTTATAGAGTTTATGTAACCCTAGAAACATCTAAAAACTCTAGAACTCATAAAATAAAACCCTAAGCTTATTTTCAAAATAGGACCAGCCGCCATATTGCGCGAATGCGCTCGATCGCAGCATGGTGTGCTCGATCGTCCTGCGATCAATCCTTCTTCTTAAGTTCGTGAGTGTAGGTGCGCTCGATCCTTGACTTGGGCGCTTGAGTGTTGTTGCACTCAATCGTGGTCTCCTGCGCTCGATCGTTATAATAGACTCCAGCTTTTCCAGATTTGCTCTTTAAGCCCGACAATTCCAAAATGCTTCCTTTTCTCCAAACCTAGAAAAATACAGAAAGCACAAAAAGGAAATAAAATAGAACAGAATAACACAAACTAAGAGCTTAACAAATGTAAATTAAGGGGCTTAAATATGAATATTTAAGCACTTATTACACCCACAAACTTACATATTGCTAGTCCCTTAGCAATACGAAACTAAAAACTAAATGAAAAACAAAGAACACAAAGATAAATCCATCCTTTATGGTATCCAAAAATTTAAGTATCACACAAAACCATGATATTCCTTCATGAGCAAGCTTAAAAAGATAAACTCATCTTCGCAATGAATAGGAATTTTAAAATCTAATTACTTACAAAAGGCCGGCTAAGGCATCACAAGCTCGAATCAGTGTAAAGTGAACTAGCACATAAATATGAAGCTTCCAAATAAACCCAATGTGCAATGTCTCTATATCTCAAGATTCACTGAATTTCCCATCAGAATGAACAACAATAGCATAATTTTATTTTCTTCTTTCTTTTATTATAAGGCTTTGCCATATTTAGTTCCCTTAAGCTTTCTAGTTGCCCATGTAGCAAGTGTTGAGTCAATGACTCCCAAACCAGATGGTTTTAGGGCATTAGATGTAAAGACATCGTTAAGGACTTACTACTCGAGTAAAAAAAGATACGAAACTAAACTGGCTATAATTTAACCAAATCAAAATTTCCACCTTTTGACGTGAACACTCACTGCTTATTGAGGCAAGAGGTCAGTTACTTAGTGAAAAGTTTATCAATGATCATCATTTTCATTTTTTATATATATATATTATGCCAAAGTGTTCATCCAACAAGTCATCCCGTTTCACCCAAGCCATAGAAACATACACATTAAATTCACATGTTATACCTCACACAATTATGTGCTAATGTTCTCGTGTTAGATTAGATCAAACATGTGAATTCTCAAACACCTAAAGTAAGTAACTAATTTTTAAAACTCTATCATCAGATCATGTGTTCAAAATTTTAAGCTCACTAATGAAATCACATCATAATTTTTCAGATCAAGCAAGATTTCAAGACGAACATGAACATGCATTTATTTTATTTTATAGCTTATTTTAAAACGAAAAACAACAACAAAACTGGGACAAAGTGTGTGTAAATATGTCTCCCATACCCCCAAACTTAAATTACATATTATCCCCAAAGTGTAAATAATATTGAAAGAGCTGACATAGGAGATGAAGAACTAGTTGGATTGGCATGGCTTATAGCACACCCCCAAACTTGAACTGAAGTATGCATTGTCTCTGAAAAATAAAAACTAAAGTAAGACTGAAAAATAAAAAGAACTAAAAATAAACAACAAGAAATTAAAAAAAATAATAAAAACATAAAGGATACACTATGGGGTGCCTCCCATGAGCGTTAAGTTTTACGTCTTCAGCCAGACTGCTCTAAGAACTCTCAACAGCTTCTCTTCTTCACCAAAACTTATATTGGCAGCAACTATCACAGGTAGTGTCTTATTCTCTCCCAGATAAGCATAAGTCAGATGCTTTGGCAACTACTTTAATTCCAAATTTGGTGCCT
Source organism: Bretschneidera sinensis (assembly GCA_023935145.1). Classification (NCBI taxonomy): domain Eukaryota; kingdom Viridiplantae; phylum Streptophyta; class Magnoliopsida; order Brassicales; family Akaniaceae; genus Bretschneidera; species Bretschneidera sinensis. Next base: position 52,759,214 of record CM043699.1, read on the forward strand.
GGATAATAGAAGGGAGAAGAGTAGTATTAGTAGGCACAAGAGTTTCAAATGGAGGGGTGTACCTGCTTAGATGCTTTGGAGAGGCCTCAAGGAGGTGCACAGCTTCAACGATGTCATTAGTAATATCTTTAAATTCTGGCTCAATATCCGATCTTGTGAAACTATGGGTGAAGGTGGTCTCCAATGGATCAATGTTATAGACCTGAAAAGCTTGCTCAACAACACCTTGCATCATACATACATTAAAACATTTCATATCATCTTGGGGTAATTTTAATACATCAAATATTTTGAATTCTATCTTCTCAGCATTTACCTTCATACTTATGATACCCTTTTTCACACAAATTTTTGTATCATCAGTTCTTATAAAGGGTCTTCCTAAGATTATGGACAAAGGTAATGGCATAGGAGATTCTTCCATATCTAATACAATAAAATCAGCAGGTAAAATAAATTCACCTACCTTTATCAAGACATCCTCAAGAATACCTCTTGGTCTTTTGATGCTTTTGTCTGCCAATTGTAAGGTGATGGAAGTTGTTTGAAGCTCCCTCAAACCCAGTGTCTCGAATACAGTGTATGGTAGCAAATTGACACCCGCCCTTCGATCCAGTAGTGCACGCTCAAAAAACTAGTCATCTATCCTACAAGGAATGGTAAAACTACCTGGATCTTTTAGCTTTGGTGGTAGTTTCCTTAACAACACCGCGCTTACCTCTTCAGTTAAAACCACTGCTTCATGCTCCTGAAACTTCCTTTTATGAGTGCAACAATCTTTCAAAAATTTAGCATATGTAAGAATTTGTTGAATTGCATATAATAAAGGGATGTTAATCTCTACTTTTCTCAAAGTTTCAAAAATATCAAGCAATTTATTTTCTTTCTTTGACTTTACTAACCTTTGAGGGAAGGGTGGTGCATTCACCTTCTCCATTTCACTTACCTTGGATATGGCTACTTTATCTAGAGATTCTTGTGCAGGCTCATCAGCTCTTATGATCTTACCATTTCTGAGAGTTGTAATGGCCTTCAGTTGCTGGTGTCCTCCTAGATTAGGTAGTGTTTGGGCTAGAAGTTCACCCTGCTTTCTTCCACTTAGCTCCTTAGTCAATTGGCCCACTTGTACTTCCAGTCTTTGAATAGCTTTCTCATGTTTTAAAGTTGTTTGTCTCTGCTCAGTCCAAAATTATCTTTCATCTGCCATAAAGTGATCTTGTGAAGTCATCAGTTATTGTTGTTGAGTTGCCAATTTCCTTAGAATACTCTCTAGATCACTCTTCTTTGATTCTAGAACTGGTTGGGCTGCTTGTTGGGAGTTCCTTTGCTACCCTTGAAGGTTCAGGGCATTCTGATTGTTATTCCATGATAAGTTGGAGTGGTTTCGCCACCCTGGATTGTAGGTATTGGCGTATGGATTGTTCTTGGGAGGATGATTGTTTTGTCCCACATAGTTTGCTTGCTCTTGATCTGTAGATGAATATAAAGTGAAAGTCTCAGTAGCGTGATCAAAATGAGAATATATAGCACATACCTGGAGTTGTTTGGCTTGTGGACTAGGTGGGATGTTCTGAGCAGTCATGGCTTTTACAATCATATCTAGCTTTCTTTCCATTACAACCATCTGATTTGGTGATCCACCATTTAAGTTCACTTTATACATACCCTTACTCTTTACTCCTTGTCTCCTTCTAGATGAGAATTGTTGGATGTGTTCACTTAATGTCTCAAAAAGCTTCATGGCTTCTTCATTGCTCTTTTCCATCATAACATCTCCACAACCTGAATCAACAATACCTTTATTCATGTCATTTAAACCTTCATAAAAATCTTGTACCAGCTTATCTTGAGGTAGGTTATGATGTAGACACTTGAGAAGCAGCTCATTGAAGTGTCCTCATGCTTCAAAAAAGAGGTCTTCATCTCTTTGTTGAAAAGATTGAATCTCCTTCCTCATCTGTCTTATCTTTCGGATTGGGAAAAACTTCTTTAGGAACCTACTGGATAGCTCTTCCCAAGTAAGGATAGAAACTGCAGGCAATGAATTGTACCACAACTTAGCATTATCTTTCAATGAAAAAAGAAAAAGAATTAACCTGATTCCCTTTTGATCGAGGCCCCAGATGTGCTGGAACTTGCAGAGATCAAAGAATTCTCGAAGATGCAAGTGTGGATCCTCAGTAGGTGTACCACTGAAGTGAGTTAAAGCATTGAGTATTTGTAGGGATATGTAGTAATTTCCTTCTGCCTCCGGTTGATAGGAAATGCATGACAGCTGGTTGAGGTTCTGTGGGATGAAGGATTGTTTCATGGGTCTTCACTCTAGTGGTGGTTAGTTGACAAGTTGTTCTGCCATCGGTGCCTCTCCCTTGAATTCTTCCTCTTCCTCCTCAATGTTGTCTCTAGAACTTTGTCAAATGGTTCGCTCAATCTTCATATCGAGTGGAAACATGGTTAGATTCTTGGATCGAAGCCCTTGCACGAATCAGCTGAAGCTCTTCAGTGCAACAGTTTCAGTACTGATGTTCGGGAAGTTTTTGGAACTGCGCTCGATCGCTCCAAGTTGAGCGCTCGATCGTACTGTGCTCTAATGCTATAAGCCGACGCTCGATCGCAATGCCAGGAACTTCTCTACCGCAGACTTGGAGAAAAAACAAAAAAATAAACAGAAGGAAAAAATTAGATTTTTGATAAAAATAAAACAGAACTGAATAAAACTGAAAATAATTCTAAACAGATTTTAATGCAATCCCCGACAACGATGCCAAAAACTTGTTGTGCAAAAATTTACCTAAATTAATAAGCAAATAATTGAACATTTTACTTACAAGTGCACAAGGTTAACATAGTAATATAGTGTGCAAGTGTGAGATCATTCCCACAGGGATTGGTAAATTTTGATTTAAAATTAATTTTGCAATATAAAATGAAGAAATAATAAACGAGTTTGATTCGATAATGATAAAAGTGTAAGGACTTGATATCCACCACTAATCATGCTTTCACAATAAAACAATATGCCAATGCTTACCTAATGTTGTCAACCTAAGGGCATGATATATACTCCTGAAGCTATTGATTTCCCTAAGCAACGAGTTAGGCATGGTGCATACTCTAACTCTTTTCTTTCTTAAAGGATTTAACATAGTGTATACTAAGTTGTTCTTTAAGACAGCATAATATTTATGGAATTCGACAAACACACAAGGCCTAAGGCATGGTACATACCCCCGGTTTCCCATGTTGATTAACCTAAGAACCTGGTGTGGATTTTTTTTGTTACTATTCTTAAACCCAGGACTCGACGATCCAAATTAATTTAATTAACTAGTCTATACCACATGCATATGTTGATTAGGCAAACACATATGAGGAATTCAAGACAATACGAATTAATCAAGTTAAGTATCATAATATAACTATCACAAAGGAAACAATATTGAATTATTGAGAAACGTAATCAGGGCTTCAATCAAGCCCTACTAAAAGTTTAGTTACACATGAGTTTGATGTTAAACATCTTCATAAAGTAAAATAGAAAGAAAAGAATAAACCAGAAAGAACTTCCTTGAAGAGTCTTCAATTCTTCTGTAAAATCTCTCTCTCATTTCTGTATTTACAAGCCTATTTATAGAGTTTAAGTAACCCTATAAACATCTAAAAACCCTAGAACTCGTAAAAAAAAAAACTCTAAGCTTATTTCCAAAATAGGATCAGCCCCTATATTGCGCGAATGCACTCGATCGCAGCATGGTGCAGATCGTCCTGCGATCGATCCTTCTTCTTGCGCGTGCAAGAGCAAGTGCGCTCGATCCTTGACTTGGGAACTTAAGCACTGTTGCGCTTGATCGCTCTAACAGACTCCAGCTTTTCCAGATTTGCTCTTTAAGCTCGGCAATTCCAAAATGCTTCCTTTTCTCCAAACCTAAAAAAATACAAAAAAGAAATAAAATAGAACGGAATAACACAAACTAAGAGCTTAACAAATATAAATTAAGGGGCTTAAATATGAATATTTAAGCACTTGTCAAATCACAACACTAGTTTTATTCAAAGGTCCAAGTTTCAAAGAAGTATATATAGAATATGGCATGACATTGATAGAAGCTCCTAAATCTAGCATGGCCTTCTCAAATCTAGTGGTACCTATCGTACAAGGGATAGTAAACATAACTGGATCTTTACACTTCACAGGGAGTTTTCTTTGAATAACTGCCGAAACATTCTCCCCTACTCTCACCTTCTCACACCCTTTAAGTTTCTGTTTTCTCTTAATTGTACACAGTTCTTTCAGGAATTTAGCATAACGAGGTACTTGTTTAATAGCATCTAAAAGTGGAATATTTACCTCGCATATACGAAAAGTCAAATATAAATCTTTATTTTGCTTATCTTTTCTAGATTCTGCTAAAGCCTAAGGAAAATGAGGTACTGGTTTATAATAAAAAAGAGGCAAAAACTTAAGCTTAGGTATGTCGTCGTCATTAGGAATGTCCCTGTCTGCAACGACATTTTTCTCCTTCTCTTGCTTTGACGATGCAGGGTCTGCCTTTACTGGAATCTTAACCTCTTTACCACTTCTCAAAATGATTGCACTTGCATTTTCTCTTGGATTTACTACCGTTTGAGAGGGTAATTTCCTCAAACTTTGTGCCTCTAGCCGATTAATTGCAGTTGCCATCTAGCTCATCAGATTGTCCAAACTTTGAATACTGGCCCTCGCTTCTTGTTGAAATTGTTTCATCTCCTGTTGAAATTGCAAAGTATCAGTGGCAAGAGACTTAACATTATCTTCTAAAGACATGCCAGAATTAGAAGTTTGGCCTGGTTGTTGTCTAGGGGGTATGGTTGCTTATATTGCTGGCAACTTGGGCGGTTTTGAGTCGCGGGCTATTTTACTTGTGGATTCCCATAGCTAAGATTGGGGTGATCCATCCATCCCGGGTTATACGTGCTCGAATAGGGATCATACTTCCTTTGCAGTTGTCTAGGAAACCCACCCGCCACATTCACTTGCTCAATGGGCTCCTCTTGAAAAGTTGGGCACATATTGGTTGGATGCCCTACTACTGAACAAATCCCATAAGCCTTCGCCTTTTGCATATTACCTACAACCATTTGACGAATGTTTACGTCCAAATAAAAACATGGTAGTTGTAGCACAGCTTTGGGGTGTCGATTCCACAGAGAGACAAATTTAAAGAATAGTAGAAGGAACAAAGAAACTAAAGAAAAATATTAAATGATTAATGGCGAACAAAGATTAATTTTTAAATGCAAATTAAAATGAAGTAAAGCGACTAACGGCGAAAGTACTCAAATTTAACAAACAGTAAAGCGTCAAGAATCCCTTGCGCAAATATGGTATTTTAATTATTCTTAATTCATTGAATAACTCAATTCCCAAAATTCCCAATCAGAATGTGTAGATTTATAAACCAAGATTAACCAAATGTAACCCTTTGAAAAATTATTCATTATTTTTAAAATACGTAAATTATTATCACTATTGAGAAAATCCAACGACGACAATATACTCAGGAAGTGATATTGCAGCAAAGAATTAAATCAATATAGATAAATAATTGATCCAAACATAATCAAAGAGCTAATTCATTCAATAGAGAAAGCATGACTGAATCCATAAACAGAATAAATTCTATGATTATTCGGAGAAGAAAACATCACCAATGAATTGAGAATAATAAAACAAAAGAGTTCTAGTAATTGAAAATCAAATATATAGATTAAAAAATAAACAAAATACCATCTACTGTGCAAGTTCTGTAACGACCCATCCCAGGTTGGCCACCCTGAAACGGTGTCATCACTTTTTGAGAATCCCAGCACGACACATATATGCAGCAGTAAAAATCAATATTACCAAAAGAACTTTACATCAATCTGTAAAATGCATGAAGAGTTACAAATAAATTTTTCATTTTATTTTCTTATTAGTCTGAGGATGATGACACGTACGCGGCTTATAGAAAATGATTTCTTCTTAACCTCAACTCATCAAACTATTTGCCAAGCCTGCTACCTGAAAATCATTGTATAATGAGGGGCAAGTTTCACAAGCTCAGTGAATTAAATTTACTAAAAGTATTCCAAATTCCATAAATAATCCTTTAATATTTAATCTTTTATTTTTTTACCGAACCTGATGACAACTTTCTACTATCATTTCCCATATCATAAGATTTATTCTCTATCAATCTCTTCTTCTCAATCATTGGTCCACCTTAAGACACTCAAGTATCTCATAATTACCTTGTAATGAGGTTCACATCATAAAATCTTCCATTTAAATAAGTCTTAATACCATAATTGTCTCTTTCTATGAGACTCAACCATTTATAATTAAATTCACCATAATGTCTCACATCTTAGCATTTCAATAATCTCATTATTATAGATGTCTCTTTTTATGAGACTCAACCATCTATAATTAAATTCACAATAATATGCCACATCTCAGTATTTCAATAATCTCATCATTATAGAGGTCTCTTTTTATTAGACTCAGTCATCTATAATTAAATTCACAATAATATGCCACATCTCAGTATTTCAATAATCTCATCATTATAGATGTCTCTTTTTATGAGACTCAGTCATCTATAATTAAATTCAATAAAAAAAAATACCACATCTGAGCATTTCAAATAATGCAGCAATAATTAAAAGCATATGCAAATGCATGAATGATTATGATGGGAATGTCTTCCCACCTGTCGACAGGTTGTTATTATCTTAGACCGGCTGCCCTCCCGGTTCTTTTATTCTCATCAGACCGGCTGCCTTCCTGGTTAATTCCAGCATATACCGACTGTCACGGTTTTCACTTTTCATCCCAGCATATTCCGGTTGTCACGGTTTTTACTTTTCATCCCAGCATATACCGGCTGTCACGGTTATTTCATTAGACCGGCTGCTTTCTCGGTTCTTTCGATTATATTATTAAATGCATATGCGCATGAATAATGATATGAACCAGTAATATAAACAGTAATATAAAAACAATATAAAGATTCAAACCACTTAATTTGGCTATCCTGATTATCCACAAATTTTATATAACAAAGTTTCTTTAAAATTTCTTACATCCAATCATCCTGATTTTTATCAAATTATATAAAAATTTCACTAAATTCTTTTTTTCCAAAATCACATCAAATAATCAATTAAAGTTTGTCCAGATCCACTAAATTTCATCTCAAATTATCCATCAGAATTTGTCAAGATCCACTAAAATTCATCTCAATTCATCCATCAAAATTTGGCAAGATCCACTAAAATTCATCTCAATTCATCCATCAAAATTTGGCAAGATTCACTAAAATTTATCTCGTCATAATTTGTGTTAAAACATCAGTATGTCTCATCAATAATTTATTTATTGCTTTTATTCTCAAATAAACTTATAATTTCCAAAAATATTATTTCTCACCGAGAAATATTTCTACATGTCCAAATTTTCTATCATACCCATAAATTAATTTTTCATCTATCACCCAAGCATACTTAAACAATTAATTATAATAATATCACCAAATAATTGATTTTTTATTTAGACTACTAAAAGTAAATCCAACTCACCCCGTAGCATTTAAAGCTACTCGTGGTCACCTTCTTGTTTTTTTTTCCGATTCTTCTCAAAAATTTCTCCCATTGTAGATAGTCAATACCGGACATAATATTTGTATTAAATTTCTAATTATTTCTTAAATTCATCGTAAACCACTCCTTATGAAAATTCCCACTTTAAGCTCCGAAAATTTTATATATGCTAAAAATTCAAAAATAAATATTATACTATTACCTCATAATTACTGATAGCTTCTCATAATCCTCTATGAAATTCTGTAGAAAATCCATTCAAAATTTTGCTATTTTGACTTTTCTTTGGGTCTCCAAATATTGTGAGAATACAAAAATTTGAAAGAAAAAAATTGAACGATTTCAGTTTCTACACATATATATAGGAGCTTCAGCCCCCCTACCTAACTTTTTACTTTCTAAAAAAAAAACTCCACTTTTTTTTTTCTTTTTGTTAGTCTTCAGCAGCCACCCCCCTCCCACCTAACTCTCTCATCATTTTGTTTTGTCCCTTTTTTTTTTAAAAAAAAAGACCTCCACTAAGTAATGGAGGAAGCACCATTTTTTTTTTATATTTTCTTTCCTTCTTTTCCTTTACTTTTTCCTTTTTCTTTTTATTTTATTTTATTTATTCTTGTCTTTGGTCTGGGACTTTCACGTCCCAGATTTTTTTTACTATTCACCCTTTTTACTATTCACAATTTACTGTTCACGTTTTTTTTTTAAGAATTATTTTATTCAATATTAATCCTTCGCATAAATATATTAATTAAAATTCTTGACATATTTATCAAATTACTTCTTTACCCTTAATTAATGAATACGGGTATTACAATTCTACCCACCTTACAAAAATTTCGTCCTCGAAATTTCTTTACTTTACTCCATAATCAAAATATAAATAATCCTTCTTCATACTTGTCTTACGCTTTCATGAAATCTCTTCAACATCCTTATTCAGCCATCGAACTTTACACTAGTGAAATTATTCTTTTACACAAGACTTACTCTTTTTTGTCCAAAATTCTCGCTGGTACTTGTATATAGGTCCAAATTTTTTTGAATTTCCATAACTTAGCTCGAAATATAATGTAAACACTTTCTTAAAAGTGAAACATAAAATACATTATATAAATGTTTTAATTTCGGAGGCAAATTCAAGTTACTCACAACTAATCCAACTTTCTCAACAACCTCATAGGTCCCGCATACTTCGGATTCAACTTTCTTTTTCCATTTAAATCTCAATATACATTTTCATTGAGATATTTCTCAATACACCCAATCACCTACTTAAGACTCAAGAGGTCTACTCTAGGTTGCTTTACGGTTTTCTCTAACAAATTTGATCATCTCTAGCTCAATAATAAATAGACCAGATATATTTTTCTCTTTTATTTCTTCCTAACATATAGGAGTTCTATACCTCATATCTTTCGATGTCTCAGTGGGTACCATCCCAATACAAATTTGATACTTGATTATTATAAACAACTTCAATCAATGGCATGTAAGCATATCAATTTACTGAAAAATTCATCACATTTGTTCTTAGCATATTTTCTAGTATCCTAAAAATCCAATATGAGCATGAAAATTTTATTATATTACCACTGTGTACCCGTGGCTTTCTGAAATCCTCTCCCAATACCAAGATGTAAATCTAGTATATTTCTTTAACATTATGCTCAATGATACTCCATACAATATCACAATCTCAACTACATCCTTCTTCAATCTTGACCATCAGAATTTCTGTCTCAATCCTCTATATTTCTTTTTGTTACTTGATTGGGGACACCATCCATGTACCAACACCAAACTACCTTCATTTCATATTTGAACTCAAAATGCTTTCTGGTAAGCACTCAATGCTTAATCTTTTTCTGTCTCTTTATCTCTACCTTGCATTTCTAAAACATTTCATTATGGATGACTGTACAACCATATTTATTAACCATGATCCTTTATCACTGGTATTCAACTTCATTCTTATTTCTCTTAAATTTATCATTAATTTCATATAAGGACTCCCAATAGCAGTTAACTTTCTTGTAGACTTTCTACTCAATGTACCAATTATCATCTTCATATGCTCTAGATGATAGTGAACTGTGCAATCATCGTTACTAATCAACTTCATCTACCATCTCTGCCTCAAATTCAACTCCCTCTGGTTAGGTAAGTATGTCCAACTTTACTATCTCACAAGTGGCTCCATAAAGACGATATCTCCAATATTTAAAGTAAACACTATAGCAGCCAACTCTAAGTCATGAGTAAGGAAATTTCTTATCATAAATCCTCAATGTAGCTCGAGGTTTCAACCCAAGAGGGGGGGGTGAATTGGGTTTTTAAAAACTTTTGCGGAATTTATACAAGTTTATAAAAACTGATAAGCAACAAATAATAGATACAAGTAGAAAGCTGTAAATAAAGAGTTTAAGGAAAGAGGATGCAAACACAGTTATAGTGGTTCGGCAATATCGGATTCGTTCCGACCCTACGTCCACTCTCTTCAAGGAACTCCTTGAAGTAATCCACTAAGAAAACTTAGTCGCACAACTTAGCCGGGTGTTGCACAAACCGTACACAAGCAATTTACAGGAATTGCTTAAACCGAAAAATCCCCTTCCTTTTGGAAGTTTCCCCTTCCTCTCGGAAGTAATCCCTTTACAAAGATGGTGTAAAGTAAAAGGTAGAGAGACAACAAATGAAAGCTTATTACAACAGAAATGTCTCTCTTTCAAAGTAAAGCTTGAAGAAATGGCTCAATAAGATTATTTCAAAGCTTTTTGTGTTTCAAGAGTATAAAAACTTGATTATATGAGATCAACTCTTTTTGAATATGTGCTGCTTGTTTTGAATGCTTTGCTGAGAGGGTTTATATAGCAATCAATTAATATGGCCGTTTTGGACTTTAATTTGAAAAAGATTTACTTTAAAACGTTCAGATTTGGAGTCCAACGGTCATATTTTTGAACTACCAGTCGACTGGGTCGAGATACCAGTCGACTGGGTTCACTTGAAAAATATACGTTTTCAGACCTTCTGGGTATCCAGTCGACTGGTATATATCATCCAGTCGACTGGGGACTTTCTGTCCATTTTTCCAGTCGACTGGGTTGATTCATCCAGTCGACTGGGAAATTACTGGTCAAAGTACCAGTCGACTGGGTTAATTCATCCAGTCGACTGGGTACCTTCTGACCCATATACCAGTCGACTGGTATATGTACCCAGTCGACTGGGTTGTCTTCCAACCCAGTTTTTCTTCTGTTTTTCATTAAAAACATTTTAAAATTAATGGTTTTAGAAAAACCATTTGTGTTTGAGCCATTATACAAGCTAATACAATGTATGAGTGAGACTTACATTGGTTCTAAACCTTAAGACCTATACTAGATCTTCAGTCTTCACTTGATACTTGATTTGGTTCGAGTTTTTGCACTTTGTTCCTTGGTTGAATGTGTTTGATCCTTAATACAACTTAGTTTAAACATGTTAGTTAAATAACAGTTGTGTTTTGCCATCATTAAATTACGGGCGAGGGTCAACAATCTCCCCCTTTTTGATGATGACAAAACTAATAATGTAAAAACAGTTTTAAAAACTAAGTGTTAAGATTTTACAAAAATTTGGACAGAGTCTCCTCTGTTTTTCGAGAAAAACCACCCTGTAAACAAGCAAACACAGTTTATATTTCTTTCAACCAATCTAAAATTAAACTCAACCAATCAATAAACATTTTTACACAGATATGGAGCAATGCTCCCCCTAAATCTATGCATTGGTTGCGTTTTTACTTAGATTTTCTCGTTTTTCTCATTTTTCTCCCCCGTTTTGACAACAGCAACCAAAGGGGGCAGAACAATTAACAAATAAGCTATGAGACAAACAGATATTTAAAAACAGTTCTAACATATCACAAATAGCTTAAATAAATGCAAGAAATATGGCTTATAGTATTACATCATCATAGAAAAAGTCAATACAAGTCGGGTCTTATAGAGCCATAACTAAGAAAAACAAACATGAGATGTCCGTGCTATGTGACAAATACTGGAAAAGTGCTAAGAACTGAGAGACTCATGGTGCGGGAGAGTCCGAGCTGTCACGAAGAAGTTCCCTAATCTCAGCTAGGGAACCCTCGGTGTGCTCTCGATGTAACTCGAAGTCATCCCGTAGGTGGTCTATGGAGGAGCTCAGCCTTTGATAATCGGACTGCATGGACTGAAAACCAGACTCCATCGTCATCTGAAGACTCGCGATAGCTCGTAGGATGTCACCATATCCAGTCTGACCAGTACTCGAGTCACCAATGGGAGGTGCTCGGGTATCTGTCTCCATCTCAGCAGCCGTATCAGCATCCTCATCACTGTCACTCGCATCCTCTCGAATCCTTAGGCGCTTTCCAGCCTTAGGATAGAGAAACCCTTCACGAACAGTACATCCCATCTTCTTTAGAGATGAGATGTTGATGATATCCGTCAATCCGATATCCTGAGCCTCGGAGGCAGGCAAAGGTACCCGGAAGTGCTGGAGGATGAGTGTAATGAGCATCCCATAAGGAAGACACCCGGAGTCGTTTGCTTCACCGTTTATCATGTTGGCGAGCAACAGAGGATATATATTGAAGTGGTGCCCAGATTTTAGGCACCAAATCAATACCGTATCTATTTTAGATAGATACCCTCGACTCCCGAGTCTCGGGTGGATGGTCCAACTGACAATCAATTGAAACATTTTTGAGTCGAGGGGCAAGTCACTACATGTGTGAAATGTAGTGGGTCTGTACACATAGTTAGGGTCGCCCCTGACTATCCGACAGGCCTCCTCAACTTCAAAGTTGTCTGGCCATCCATCCAGACTCCATTGAACCCCCCTTAAAGGGATTCTCAGAATGCTCATCAAGAGGTCAGTGTTGACCTCAAACTCCACACCGCTAACTCTGGTTCTGAATCTCAGAGCCAGAGGACTGGGTTTCACCAAGTTCGCATAGAACTGGTGAATCAGTCGCGGGTAATATTTTTCATGAATACTGACCAGTGGGGTCAGATTTATTGCCTCAAAGGCTGGTAGAATATCGAAATTACCATGACGAATGGAGTCGAAATCAACGACTCTACCCGTCATGATTTTCTTGTGACGGATTATAGAGTTATACCTCTTATGAGCAGCTGGGCTGAAAAACAGAGCCTGCTCCAACTCTGTTCTGGGCTCCTTGCTGGATGACCCTGCTACTCCCTTCCCTTTTGATTCCGAAGCCGAAGGTTTTGAAGACCTAGGCTTTTTGGGCGCATTAGGTCCACTTGTTGTGAGTTTTATACGGATTTTGTCACTCATTTTCGAGAAATTTGAAGTTTTTGGAAAAAGGAAATTTGGTAAAAATGAGAGATTTTAACCGTAGAAAGTTAAAAATCTCTTTAGGAATGAGTAGATCGGTGTGTTTAGAAGGGATTTGGATGGTTTTTAGATCAAAAAGATGAATTTTTCTAGAGAGAGAAAGCTTGGGCTCTTTGAAAATGGCGTAAGAAGGGCGAAAATGAACAGTCCCTTTTATAGAATCGCGATACCAGTCGACTGGGTAAACTTACCAGTCGACTGGGCCCCTTTGAAAAGATGAACAGTTTCTTTTACCAGTCGACTGGGTAAACGTACCAGTCGACTGGATCAACTGACAGTGAGATACCAGTCTACTGGGCTATCGATACCAGTCGACTGGGGGTTCAAAAAAAAGAAAAAAAATTTGGCTCCAAGCATGATTTGATTTTATAGACGACTAGAGAAGACTTACCAGTCGTCTGGAGTTTTTGGCAGAGAGTTACCAGTCGACTGGGTTAAAATTACCAGTCGACTGGACAATCAGGCAGTGACTTACCAGTCGACTGGAGCACATTTACCAGTCGACTGGACCATTAGTAAAATTTCCAGTCTTGAATTTATAGCACGAATTTGTTTATCTATGACATTTTTGAGTGAAGGGAATAATTAAACATTAATTAATACTCTATCACTCAATGTCAAACATGCAAATGATGAAATGAGATGCAATCAAACATTCAATTTATCAAAATCAAGCAATCCCATCAACTTTCTTATTTTGCAAAAACTAGCTTCACTTAAGGGTTTTGTAAGAATATCAGCTATTTGATCTTCTGAATGTATAAATTCTAATCTTATATCACCTTTTTGAGCATGGTCTCTTAAGAAATGATGTCTAATCTCTATATGCTTGGTTCTAGAGTGCTGAATAGGATTTTTGGTTAGGTTGATGGCACTAGTATTATCACAAAATATAGGAATATTTTTGAGACTCATGCCATAGTCTTCTAGTTGTTGTTTCATCCATAGTACTTGGGCACAACAACTGCCAGCTGCTACATATTCCGCCTCAGCGGTTGATAGTGCAACTGAATTCTGTTTCTTGGAGAACCAAGAAGTTAACATAGCACCTAAGAATTGGCATGTTCCACTTGTGCTTTTTCTATCTAACCTACATCCAGCAAAATCAGCATCCGAATATCCTACTAGCTCAAAAGATGATTCTCTAGAATACCATAATCCTATGGTCTGAGTCCCTTGTAGATATCTAAGGACTCTTTTTACTGCAACTACATGTGATTCCTTAGGATTAGATTGAAATCTAGCACACATGCATACACTGAACATTATATCAGGTCTACTTGCAGTCAAGTACAGTAAAGCACCTATCATGCTTCTATAATATTTAGAATCTACAGTTTTACCTCCTTCATCAAGATCAAGTTTGGTGATTGTGCTCATAGGCGTTCCAATTGGCTTTGAGCTTTCCATCCCGAACCTCTTTAGTAGATCTTTGATGTACTTTTGTTGATTGATGAAGATACCTCCTTTTAGTTGCTTGATTTGCAGTCCAAGGAAGTAGGTAAGTTCTCCCATCATGCTCATTTCAAATTCACCTTGCATGCACTTAGCAAACTCTTCACACATAGATTCATTAGTAGCACCAAATATAATATCATCAACATATATTTGAACTATCAAAGTGTCATTTTTGTAAGTTTTTGTGAAGAGAGTTGTATCTATTATTCCTCTTACAAAATCATTATCAATCAAAAATTTACTTAGTCTTTCATACCATGCCCTTGGAGCTTACTTCAACCCATATAAAGCCTTAGAAAGCTTGTAGACATGATTTGGAAGACTAGGGTTTTCAAAACCAAGAGGTTGTTCAACATAAACCTCTTCTTCTATAAAGCCATTTAAAAAGGCACTTTTCACATCCATTTGAAATAGCTTGAATTTATTAAAGCATGCAAAGGCTAATAACATTCGAATAGCTTCTAATCTAGCTACGGGAGCATAGGTTTCATCAAAATCTATTCCTTCCTCTTGGTTATATCCCTTAGCAACTAGCCTAGCCTTATTTCTAGTTACTATACCATTTTCATCCATTTTATTTCTATATACCCATTTAGTTCCAATAATTGAATGATCTTTAGGTCTTGGAACTAGTTCCCAAACATTGTTTCTCTCAAATTGATTTATCTCTTCCTGCATTGCAATTATCCAATCATTATCTTTTTCAGCTTCTATAAATGTCTTAGGTTCTACTTGAGACAAATAAGCTACAAAATTACAAATATTTCTAATGGAAGAGCGAGTTCTTACCCCTTGTGAAGGATCACCAATTACTTGATCAATTGGATGATGATTTACATACCTCTAATCCTTGGGTAGATTTTTCTCTTGTTGACTTGAGGATGGTTGGTCCAAATTTGGAGTTGCCATCCCTTCATTTGTTTGAGAAGAACTCACTTTTGGGTCAACAATGGGAGTAGAAGTTTCCATTCTTGGAATAAAATCTGCATCATCTTTAAAGGAAACTTCTCCACTACTCATTGGGTTAGATTCATCAATAGTTACATGCACAGATTCTTCTACTACTAGAGTTCTTTTATTGAAAACTCTATAAGCCTTACTAGTAGTAGAATATCCTAAAAATATCCCTTCATCGGTCTTGGAATCAAATTTACCCAAGTTAGTTTTATTGTTATTTAAGATGAAGCACTTACTACCAAAGGCACGAAAATAGGAAATATTTGGCTTTCTCCCTTTCCATAGTTCATAAGGAGTTTTATCAAGCAGGGGCCTTATCAAAATTCTATTTAAAATATAGCAAGAAGTATTCACGGCTTCAGCCCAAAAATATTTTGGTAAATTATTTTCACAAAGCATTGTTCTTGAAAATTCTTCTAGAACTCTATTTTTCCTCTCAACAACTCCATTTTGTTGAGGAGTTCTAGGAGCTGAAAAGTTGTGATTAATTCCATTTTCATCACAAAATTTTGAAAAGCTTTGATTTTCAAATTCTTTGCCATGATCACTTCTTATGCTTGAAATACAAATTCCTTTTTCATTTTGTACCTTTTTGCAAAACTTTTCAAATCCTTTGAAAGCTTCATCCTTATAAGCAATAAAAATAACAAAGGTATATCTTGAATAGTCATCAACAATAACAAGAGCATATTGATGGCCACCTAGACTAATGGTACTAATTGGACCAAATAAGTCCATATGCAAAAGTTCCAAAGGTCTAGTAGTTGAGACAACATTTTTTGCTTTGAAAGATATCCTTGTTTGTTTTCCCATTTGACAAGCATTGCAAATTTTGTTTTTCTCAAAATTGATTTTAGGAAGACCAATAACTAAATCTTTTCTTGAAACAATTTTTAGCAAGTTCATGTTTACATGACCAAGCCTTCTATGCCATAGCCATTGATTTTCGCTAAAAGCAGGAAAACATTTTTCATTATTGGAATGTAAGAATTTCAAATCAACTATATAGACATTTTCATGTCTATGGCCAATGAATTTGATCTTGTTGCTCTTGATGTCTATAACTAGACAATGAGAGGTTTCAAATGTAACTTTATATCCTTTGTCACATAATTGACTAATGCTAAGTAAATTTGGCTTTAAGCCTTGTACTAGCAATACATTATCTAAAGTTGAGAAATCATTACCGACTTTTCCATGCCCTATGATCTTTATTTTAGTATTGTCTCCAATGGTCACAAGTCCACCATCTCTTAGAGTTAGCTCCTTGAATACGCTTTTATCACCGGTCATATGCTTCGAGCAACCGCTATCAAGGTACCAACAGTTACCTTTCTCCTTGGTGTGAAGGCAAATCTACATCACACAAGGATATACGATAGCATTTTTAGGTACCCAAAATTTCTTGGGTCCTTTGGGGTTAGTCCTTGAAAATACGGTTCCTTTTGGGACCCATACTTTCTTAACAATATATGGTGCTCTATGAACATGTTGATGATGCACAAGCCTAGCATTATAGTCATAGAAATTTCTAGGAAATTTTAAATGTGCATTCCTATAATCCTTAGGATGATAGTTCCTAGGATACATGATTCTACGGTAAGGGGTATGAAAATGCATGTCATTTCCAGAAAATGAACGATGATGCATTCTAGGATACATGCTAGCATATGTATGCAAGTTATTTCTAGAATAGCCATGATGGTGATTCCTAGGATGAGCAGAATGCATTCTTTGATTATACACATTGTTCCTAGAATGAGCATGATGATTATTTCTAGGATGTGTATGAGCATTTCTAGAATGAGCATACAAATAAGCATGAGTATTTTTAGGATGCTTCAATTTAGTATGATCATTTAAGTTTCTAGAGTTCCTCGGATTTATTAAGGGAGTGCTCTTAACAAGGTTAGGAGCTTTCGAAGTAGAAGCTCCATCTGCACAAGAGGCTTTCATGAATAAGCTCTCTTTTGTTTTTTGTTTTCCCAATGGAGAATATCCTACACCAGATTTTCCTCCACTTAATCTTTGGGAAGAAAGCACTTCATCAAGTTTTTCTTTACCAAGCATAAGTCTAGATACAGTGCTGTTTAATTCAGAAATTTTATTTTTCAAATTCTCATTTTCATCTTTAAGAAAATCTTGAGACGAATTATACAGTAAAGATGATAATTTTTCTTTTTCTTCTCTAAGAACTATCATTTCCTTAGAAAGAGATGATACTTCTTTCTTAAGAACAGAATTTCTAGAATCAAATTTCTTTAATTCTTCATGCATTTCATTTATGACTTCTAGTAATTCTTCACTACTAGTAACAATATTATTTTTTGAAGAGGGAGAAGATGTTACCTCACTTTCATCATCGATTGCCATTAAATAGAGGTTGGCAATCTCTTCGTATCCAATTTCTTTGTCTGATGACTCATCTTCTTCGTCATCGCTCCAGGTAGTTGCTACCATAGCTTTCTTCTTGAAGCCCTTGTATGGTTTGCTTGAAACCGGACAGTCAGCTTTTATATGTCCTGGCTTCTTGCAGCCATAGCACATAAGTGGTTCCCTTTTTGAGGTGGGATCCTTTGAGTAAGGTTTCTTGCTTTTCTTCAAGAACCTGTGGAATCGTCTGGTGATTAAAGCCATTTCACCATCTTCTTCACTGCTCTCTGCTTCTTGTTCTAATTCCTTTTCTTTGTTGCTCGTAGAAGCTTTGAGAGCAATTTGCTTCTTCTTCTTCTCATCATCATTGACGATGGGAGTCATTTCTTCCATCTCGTATGTCAATAATGACCCAAGCAGCGTCTCAACATCAAGCTTGTCAAGATTTTTGGCCTCTTGAATGGCTGTCCTCTTTGGTTTCCATTCTGGAGGTAGAGATCTTAAGATTTTTCTGGTTAGTTCAACTTCCTCAATATTCTTGCCAAGCAATTTTAAACTATTTATAATAGTAGTAAATCGTGAGTGCATTTCAGAAATGGTTTCATTAGGAGACATCTTAAAAGATTCATATTCAGAAATTAGCATGTAAATTTTAGACTTTTTTACTTCACTTGTTCCTTCATATGTGACTTGCAATTTGTCCCATATTTCTTTAGCAGAAACGCATGCAGATATTTTGTTATATTCAGAAATATCTAATGCACAATGTAGCATGCTTGTTGCTCTGCTATTGAGAGACATCGTTCTACAATCCTCGTCAGTAAACTCAGTTTTGAGTTTAGGCATTGTATGAAGAGTCTCTCCAATAACTATTTCTTTTGAGGGAATTTTAGGTCCCTCTTCTATAATTCTCCATAGATTGTAATCTTGTCCTTCGACGAAGATTTTCATTCTATTTTTCCAGTAGTTATAATTTGATCCATTGAACAATGGAGGTCTAGTATAAGAGTGTCCCTCAGAGTAGCTATTTGCTGCCATTGGATCAACTCTAGGAATTTAAGCCTTATAAAGAGAACGAGGCTCTGATACCAATTGTAGCTCGAGGTTTCAACCCAAGAGGGGGGGTGAATTGGGTTTTTAAAAACTTTTGCGGAATTTATACAAGTTTATAAAAAATGATAAGCAACAAATAATAGATACAAGTAGAAAGCTGTAAATAAAGAGTTTAAGGAAAGAGGATGCAAACACAGTTATAGTGGTTCGGCAATATCGGATTCGTTCCGACCCTACGTCCACTCTCTTCAAGGAACTCCTTGAAGTAATCCACTAAGAAAACTTAGTCGCACAACTTAGCCGGGTGTTGCACAAACCGTACACAAGCAATTTACAGGAATTGCTTAAACCGAAAAATCCCCTTCCTTTTGGAAGTTTCCCCTTCCTCTCGGAAGTAATCCCTTTACAAAGATGGTGTAAAGTAAAAGGTAGAGAGACAACAAATGAAAGCTTATTACAACAGAAATGTCTCTCTTTCAAAGTAAAGCTTGAAGAAATGGCTCAATAAGATTATTTCAAAGCTTTTTGTGTTTCAAGAGTATAAAAACTTGATTATATGAGATCAACTCTTTTTGAATATGTGCTGCTTGTTTTGAATGCTTTGCTGAGAGGGTTTATATAGCAATCAATTAATATGGCCGTTTTGGACTTTAATTTGAAAAAGATTTACTTTAAAACGTTCAGATTTGGAGTCCAACGGTCATATTTTTGAACTACCAGTCGACTGGGTCGAGATACCAGTCGACTGGGTTCACTTGAAAAATATACGTTTTCAGACCTTCTGGGTATCCAGTCGACTGGTATATATCATCCAGTCGACTGGGGACTTTCTGTCCATTTTGCCAGTCGACTGGGTTGATTCATCCAGTCGACTGGGAAATTACTGGTCAAAGTACCAGTCGACTGGGTTAATTCATCCAGTCGACTGGGTACCTTCTGACCCATATACCAGTCGACTGGTATATGTACCCAGTCGACTGGGTTGTCTTCCAACCCAGTTTTTCTTCTGTTTTTCATTAAAAACATTTTAAAATTAATGGTTTTAGAAAAACCATTTGTGTTTGAGCCATTAAACAAGCTAATACAATGTATGAGTGAGACTTACATTGGTTCTAAACCTTAAGACCTATACTAGATCTTCAGTCTTCACTTGATACTTGATTTTGTTCGAGTTTTTGCACTTTGTTCCTTGGTTGAATGTGTTTGATCCTTAATACAACTTAGTTTAAACATGTTAGTTAAATAACAGTTGTGTTTTGCCATCATTAAAATACGGGCGAGGGTCAACACTCAATTTCCTAGAAGTATAGCCCATAACTTTTCTATGTTACACATATCCCAATCATTGATATGACTTATCATTATACACCACAAATCCTTCATCACCAGAAGGAAACACCAATACCGGAGCTGTAGTCAATTTCTCCTTTTGTAATTGAAAATTTTTCTCACACTTCCTTCACCATACAAATCTCACATCTTTACTGGTCAATCTATTCAACAGCAATTCAATAATAGACAAATTCTGAAAGAATCTTCTACAATAACCAGCTAATCCCAAGAAGATTCTAATCTCAGTTATATTAGTTGGTTTCTCTCAACTTAACATTATCTCTACCTTTTGTGGATCAACTGTTATGCCGTTTCCGAATATTATATGTTCCAAGAAAGTTATTTCCTTCAACCAACATTCACACTTAGAAACTTTGCCTATAATTTCTCTCTCCTTAGAATCTCTGGTACACTGTTTAATGGTCCATATGTTGTTTTTCCTTCTCAGAATATATCATAATGTCATTACTGAACACAACCATAAGATTATCAAGAAACAGTTTAAATATTTTATTCATCAAGTCCATAAATGTTTCTGGAACATTAATTAATCTAAATGACATCACGAAAGCTTATGAGCATAATGTGTCCTAAAAGTAGTCTTAGGCACGTCTCCCTTCTCTATCCTCCATTGGTGATAACCTGATCTCAGGTTTATCTTAGAAAACATTCTCACTCCTTGCAACTGCTTAAACAATTCATTTATCCTGGTAAAAATGTATTTATTCTTATTCAATTATCTATAGTCTATACACATCCTTATCGTTCCATCTTCCTTCTTCACTAACAACACCTGACTCCCCAAATACATTAGGTCACATCAATAGAGACTTTAATCTCCCTACTTAGAGGCAACCTAAACAACTCATCAAAAATTAATTTAGAATATTCTTTCATCACTATCTCCTTTTTATAATTCATGATATATGTCCAATACTCCTTAAAACCCTTCTTCAATTATCTCCTATTGACCAGAGCAAAACTAAGATAGTTAAAAGTATTTCACGTCTATATCTTGAACCTTCTTTTTGGAATAATCAATCCAGACATAAAATATCGATAACCAATTATTTCCCAAAATAAATTATATTCAAAGATAATAAATCAACTTTAGATTTTTTTTTTTTGTCACTGGTACGAATCACACAATCCCTCATGAATATTCATGATTATCACTCTATCTCAAGTGAGAACTTTAACAAGGATATTTTGCAATCTAAGGACTAATAAATTCTTCAATAGATTTTATATGAATACTGGATGCAAAAGAATGGGTTGATTCAAAGTCAACCAACACTGACATGTCCACCTTCTCCACACATAAAGTATTTCAAAATTTGAAAATTCTGGGATAAATATCTTTTCTGATTATAATAAACTTTTATATCCCAATCATACATCAGATTGCCACTTCCACTTGGTGGCATACTTACTTCCTCTACCATAACTTCCAGTTCTCATAATCTGTCTCCCAAATCTAAGGGTCTCACCAATAGTATTCTGAGC
The DNA here is from genome assembly GCA_023935145.1 of Bretschneidera sinensis. NCBI lineage: Eukaryota > Viridiplantae > Streptophyta > Magnoliopsida > Brassicales > Akaniaceae > Bretschneidera > Bretschneidera sinensis. The sequence goes on from CM043699.1 coordinate 52,780,901, forward strand.
TACAGAAGTAATAGGTCATGAGTTCTTCTGACTCTATTTCTTCATTTTCCTGGGACAAAGAACTCTTCCTTTGGGTGGTCTCCTACCCTGCACAATCATATTGCCACTACCTCCATAACTTTCATGTCTAAGCCTCTTTAACGACTCTTTCTCTTTCCCTTAAATTCCATCACATCTCTCTCGATCTGAAATAATATACCCACCAATCTAACATAATTCATATGCCTCATGTAAGATAGTTTCGATCAAACCTTAAAACATAGTTCATCTTTGAACCTCTTACGTTTCTTCTCCTCTAGGTCTACCATTTTTGGTACAACCATTGGCAAAACCATAAATCTGCTATCATACCGAGCCACAGTTAACACATTTAAATAATATCTCTATCTTGTTGAGCTCTAAAGATATAAGGAAAATATCTATCAAGAAAAACTTCCTTAAACCTATTTCAGGTTAAGGGTCTATCAACATTTGTACTTACCTTGGGAAAAATATTCTTCCATCATTCACAAAACGTCTCTTTCTAATGCAAATGAAGTAAAGGCAATCATCTGTTGTAAAATACTAAATAATGTCTCCACATATTTCTCCGAAACTTAAGCGTAAAAGGATTCATAGATCCTTTAAACAACAAAGCATTTAGCTTAATTATATCTCCTTGCATATTATGTATAAATCCACTTTTCCCCCTTTTTAAGTGTCTACCATTACTGGATTAACAACATCAGGCACTGCTCTAGTCTGTTTATCAAGTTTATGCTATAAGTTATCCACTCGATCATCTGATACATTCATTTTCTCAAAAGTATGAGTAAGAGCTTATCTTAGCTCATCTATTTCAACTTCAGATTCTCTCATACCTCAATTATATTACTAATATCAATCATATTATCAACACGTTCCCTTCTAGGAACCACAGATTCAGACTCAACCTCGACTTATCAAAAATATTGCGGGCCTATCACACCCTCTCAAATCAATAATTCTAACTCTAGCTCTAGCGCGTTCACATGTCATCCACAGACTGTTCATTATAATTTACTTTAATCTTCCACTTTCTTACTTTTTATGCAGTCTACAGAATCATAAAACCTAATGCTCTGATACCAAAATTGTAACGACCCATCCCAGATTGGCCACCCCGAAACGGTGTCATCACATTTTGAGAATCCCAGCACGACACATATATGCAGTAGTAAAAATCAATATTACCAAAAAAACTTTACATCAATCCGTAAAATGCATGAAGAGTTACAAATAAATTTTTCATTTTATTTTCTTATTAGTCTGAGGATGATGACACGTACGCGGCTTACAGAAAATGATTTCTTCTGAACCTCAACTCATCAAACTATTTGCCAAGCCTGCTACCTGAAAATCATTGTATAATGAGGGGTGAGCTTCACAAGCTCAGTGAATTAAATTTACTAAAAGTATTCCAAATTCCATAAATAATCCTTTAATATTTAATATTTTATTTTTTTACCGAACCTGGTGACAACTTTCTACTATCATTTCCCATATCATAAGATTTATTCTCTATCAATCTCTTCTTCTCAATCATTGGTCCACCTTAAGACACTCAAGTATCTCATAATTACCTCGTAATGAGGTTCACATCATAAAATCTTCCATTTAAATAAGTCTTAATACCATAACTGTCTCTTTCTATGAGACTCAACCATTTATAATTAAATTCACCATAATGCCCCACATCTCAGCATTTCAATAATCTCATTATTATAGATGTCTCTTTTTATGAGACTCAACCATCTATAATTAAATTCACAATAATATGCCACATCTCAGTATTTCAATAATCTCATCATTATAGATGTCTCTTTTTATGAGACTCAGTCATCTATAATTAAATTCAATAAAAAAAATACCACATCTCAGCATTTCAAATAATGCAGCAATAATTAAAAACATATGCAAATGCATGAATGATTATAATAGGAACGTCTTCCCACCTGTCGACAGGTTATTATTATCTTAGACCGGCTGCCCTCCCGGTTCTTTTATTCTCATCAGACCGGCTGCCTTCCCGATTAATTCCAGCATATACCGACTGTCACGGTTTTCACTTTTCATCTCAGCATATACTGGCTGTCACGGTTTTTACTTTTCATCCCAGCATATACCGACTGTCACTGTTATTTCATTAGACCTGCTGCCTTCCCGGTTCTTTTCGGTTATATTATTAAATGCATATGCGCATGAACAATGATATGAACCAGTAATATAAACAGTAATATAAAAACAATATAAATATTCAAACCACTTAATTTGGCTATCCTAATTATCCACAAATTTTATATAACAAAGTTTCTTTAAAATTTCTTACATCCAATCATCCTGATTTTTATCAAATTATATAAAAATTCCACTAAATTATTCTCTTCCAAAATCACATCAAATAATCAATTAAAGTCTGTCCAGATCCACTAAATTTCATCTCAAATTATCCATCAGAATTTGTCAAGATCCACTAAAATTCATCTCAATTCATCCATCAAAATTTGGCAAGATCCACTAAAATTTATCTCGTCATAATTCGTGTTAAAACATCAGTATATCTCATCAATAATTTATTTATTGCTTTTATTCTCAAATAAACTTATAATTTCCAAAAATATTATTTCTCACCGAGAAATATTTCTACATGTCTAAATTTTCTATCATACCCATAAATTAATTTTCATCTATCACCCAAGCATACTTAAATAATTAATTATAATAATATCACCAAATAATTGATTTTTTATTTAGACTACTAAAAGTAAATCCAACTCACCCCGTAGCATTTAAAGCTACTCGTGGTCACCTTCTTGTTTTTTTTTCCGATTCTTCTCAAAAATTTCTCCCGTTGTAGATAGTCAACACCTGACATAATATTTGTATTAAATTTCTAATTATTTCTTAAATTCATCGTAAACCACTCCTTATGAAAATTCCCACTTTAAGCTCCGAAAATTTTATATATGCTAAAAATTCAAAAATAAATATTATACTATTACCTCATAATTACTGATAGCTTCTCATAATCCTCTATGAAATTCCGTAGAAAATTCATTCAAAATTTTGCTCTTTTGACTTTTCTTTGGGTCTCCAAATATTGTGAGAATAAAAAAATTTGAAAGAAAAAAACTGAACGATTTCAGTTTCTACACATATATATAGGAGCTTCAGCCCCCTACCTAACTTTCTACTTTCTAAAAAAAAAAACTCAACATTTTTTTTTCTTTTTGTTAGTCTTCAGTAGCCACCCCCCCTCCCACCTAACTCTCTCATCATTTTGTTTTGTCCCTTTTTTTTTTTTTTAAAAAAAAGACCTCCACTAAGTAATGGTGGAAGCACCATTTTTTTTTATATTTTCTTTCCTTCTTTTCCTTTAGTTTTTCCTTTTTCTTTTTATTTTATTTTATTTATTCTTGTTTTTGGTCTGGGACTTTCACCTCCCAGATTTTTTTACTATTCACCATTTTTACTATTCACAATTTACTATTCATATTTTACTGTTCACGTTTTTTTTTTTAAGAATTATTTTATTCAATATTAATCCTTCGCATAAATATATTAATTAAAATTCATGACATATTTATCAAATTACTTCTTTACCCTTAATTAATGAATACGGGTATTACAAGTTCATCCCTAGCCCCACTTGAGAATTTAGTTACCCATAAATATAATGGACAACAAAAATCTCAAGGGAAAAATTAGAGCAAACATTAAAGTGCTAAACATTAAATTTTAAAACCTAAAAGAAATAAATTAAAACTGACAATACATGGAGAGAGAAATTCCACTCGCAGCTGTTGTGTGGCATGTTGTGAGTTTTAAATTACTCGCAAGAGCACGAGCTGTTTGCGATATAGTGTGTGCAAGTGCGAGGTTGAATCCACAGGGAATTGCGTCGTGAAAATATATTTTTATCTAAACTAAACCTATTTTATCCTAGTTCCGAATTTTGAATTGTATTTTGCAAAGAATATAAACTAAACTAAATTGAGTTGAAAGAAATGATAAAAATACTAAGGTTTCTGAATCCACCTCACCAAAATAAAGTATATATTTTTATGTTCTATATAAAAGTAATCTATCAAATAATTCCATGAATCCATCATTATACAAATCACAGTGAATAGCCTAATTCAACCAAATCATCCAATGTATCCCTTTAGAATCACAATGGATATCCAATTTACTTTGGAAGATCCGCCGTATCTGGCACATAAAGCACAAGGAATATCCAATTTGAACAATTTAAACACAATCAATTATAAGAATTTACTCAAACAATTGAAACAGAACATTAATACTAAAAATATCATAATTGTATGAATATATCTGAAAATATTATGCCAAACAATGGCGATGCTTCATCTTCAACCTTAGATGAAGGTTTTAGCCTCTCATGATTATGAAACTAAATTTCGCAATTAAAGTTCTAAACATAAAACTTTAAACTCAAAAGAAATAAATTAAAACTGACTATACATGGATAGAGAAATTCCACTCGCAGCTACTATGCGGCGCTTTACCCCATTGGTAGCAAAGCCTTAGAGATCCCTCAGATTGCTCGCAGAAGTCATCCGGATTGCACCTTTTTTGATGAAGTGAAATGGGGATTTTATAGGGGAACTCCATGAGTGCAATGTGTTTCCAATCCGATGTGGGATGTGGGATATAGAATGTGTTTCCAACTAATGTGGGATGTGGGATTTAAGCTTTCACATGCCCTTCAAAACTTCTGCCCATGCTGAAATCCCGCACAGCCTGACCTTTGCCTATTAAAACTGCCATAACTTTCTCTAGAAAAATCATATTTGCGAGCCGTAAAATTCCCCAGAAAATAGACATCCGGATCTTTCCAAAGATATATGGCTCATCTTCTGGTTCTTCCTAAATCATTATAGTTTAATCCGCAAAAATGACTTATCTGTACGGGCAATTCTGGCAATTTAGTGAAACTCCTTTCCAAGTGCTTGTAAACTTGTAAAACAACGAAAAAAATAACTCAAAGTAATAAATTTCTAAGCTAACAAATGTAAATTAAGGGGCCAAAATATGCAATATTTGGTACACATCAAATACCCCCAAACTTACATTTTTCTAGTCCCTTAGCAAAACAAAATAAAAAAAAAACTATATGAAAAACAAAGAACACAAAGATAAATCCATCATTCATGGTGTCCAAAAATTTAAGTAGCACACAAAACCATGATATTCATTCATGAGCAAGCTTAAAATATAAACCCATTTTCGTAATGGATAGGAATTTTAAAATCTAATTACTTACAAAATGCAGGCTAAGGCATCATAAGTCTGGCTCAATGTAAAGTGAATTAGCATATAAAGATGAGGCTTCCAAATTACTTCAATGTGCAATGTCTCCATGTCTCAAGATTCATAGAATTTCTCATCCGAATGAACAATGATAGCATACTTTTATTTTCTTCTCTCTTTTATTATAAGGCTCTGCTATGTTTAGTTCCCTTAAGCTTTCTAATTGACCCATATAGCGAGTGTTGAGTCAGTGACTCCCAAACCAGATGGTTTTAGGGCATTAGGTGTGAAGACACCCTTAAGGACTTACTAACTCGAGTAAAAAAGACTACGAAACTAAATTGGCCTTAATGCTACCAAGTAAAATTCTCACATTTTGACATGAACACTCACTGCTTACTGAGGTAAGAGGTCAAATTACTCAACAGAAAGTTTCGCAATGATCATTATGAATAAAATTCTCACATTTTGACGTGAATACTCACTGCTTACTGAGGCAAGAGGTCTAGTTACTCAGTGGAAAGTTTATTAATGATCATCATGAGCATTTTTTTTCTCTTTTATTTCTATGCCAAAGTGTTCATCCAACAAGTCATCCAGTTACAGTTAAGCCATGGAAACATACACATGAAAATCACATGTCATCCCTCACACAATTATGTGCTAATGTGCTCGTATCAGATTAGATCAAACATGTGAATTCTTAAATGCCTAAACTAAGTAACTAAACTTTAAAATTCTTTTATCAGATCATGTGTTCAAAATTTTAAGTCCACTACTGAAATCACATCACAGTATTTGTTTAGATCAACCAAAATTTCAAAACAATCATGAACATGCATTTATCTTTTCAATAATATATATATAAAAAACAAACTGGGACAAACTGTGTGTGAATGTGCCTCCCATACCCCCAAACTTAAAGTACACAGTGTCTCCAATGTGTGAAAAACATGGAAAGAGCTGACCTAGGAGATGGAGAACTAGCTGGACTGGCATGGCTCATAGCATACCCCCAAACTTGAACTGAAGTACGCGTTGTCCTTGAAAAACAATTGCCAAAGTAATACTGGAAAACAAAAAATACTAAAAATAAACAGTAACAAGAAATATGAAAAAAAAACAATAAAAGATACGATGTGGGTTGCCTCCCATGAGTGCTAAGTTTAACGTCTTCAGCCAGACTCATAACTTGCACAAGAGCATGGCAATCCTCCTGAAATCTTAGATAAATCGCCTGTAGAATTCTGTATTGCTCAGAAAAGAACGAACCTGCTTCACCGTACATGGGGGTGGAAGGTTGGAAATTAGGTCCACCTTTGCTTTGTCGACCTCAATCCCCTGATGAGATATGACGTGCCCAAGTACAATACCTTGCTTTACCATAAAATGACACTTCTCCCAATTAAGCACCAGGTTCTTCTCCTCTTGAGCAGCAACCAAATCTGAAATTATAATCATAGGCAAAGACTCTGTTGGACCTAAGGTCTTATACTTAATATTGTCTAGTAAAGGCTTAAGTTCCATCTTAGGGGGCTCAGAGGCTACAGTCTCCTCCGTCTCACTGATCTCCCGAGGAGCAGACTCCAAAATGTCATTTGCTTGCTCAAGTAACTTATTCAAATCCAAATCCACTCCAAACTGAGCAAAGCATGCCTCCAGGGGTCTTCAATGCTGGATTCATCTACAGTCTTCTCGGTTTCACTGCTTTCTCGAGGAACAAGCTCCAAAATAACATTCGCTTGCTCAAATAATTTATCCAAATCCAAATCCTCTCCAAACTGAGCAAAGCATGCCTCTAGGGGGTCCTCAATGCTTGATTCATCCACCACTTTTTTATTTAATTTTTAATTTTTTTATAGGCAATTGCAAATAGAAACAAATAAAATTGCAAAAATAAAAATGAAACAAAAATGCTAACTAAACTAGTAGAAAAATAAAATCGATTCAGAAAAAAATTTAATTTTCACAAACAAAACAACTCCCCGGCAATGATGCCAAAAACTTGTTGTGACTTTTAAATTACTCGCAAGTGCACGAGTCATTTGCAATATAGTGTGTGCAAGTGCGAGTTCGAATCCACAGGGAATTGCGTCGTGAAAATATATTTTTATCTAAACTAAACCTATTTTAACCTAGTTCCGAATTTTGAATTGTATTTTGCAAAGAATATAAATTAAACTAAATTGAGTTGAAAGAAATTATAAAAATACTAAGGTTTCTGAATCCACCCCACCAAAATAAAGCATATATTTTCATGTTCTGTATGAAAAGTAATCTATCAAATAATTCCATGAATCCAGCATTATACAAATCACAGCGAATACCCTAATTCAACCAAATCATCCAATGTATCCCTTTAGAATCACAATGGATATCCAATTTACTTTGGATTATCCGTCGTATCCAGCAGATGAAGCACAAGGAATATCCAATTTGAACAATTTAAACACAATCAATCATAAGAATTTACTCAAACAATTGAAACAGAACATTAATACTAAAAACATTAGAATTGTATGAACATATCTGAAAATATTATGCCAAACAATGGCGAGGCTTCATCTTCAACCTTAGATGAAGGTTTTAGCCTCTCATAATAATGAAACTAAATTTCACAATTAAAGTGCTAAACATAAAACTTTAAACTTAAAAGAAATAAATTGAAACCGACCATACATGGATAGAGAAATTCTACTCACAGTTGTTGTGCGGCACTTTTCCCCTTGGTAGCAAAGCCTTGGAGATCCCCCAGATTGCTCGCAGAAGTCCTCCTGATTGCACCCCTTTTTGATGAAGTGAAATGAGGCTTTTATAAGGGAACTCCATAAGTTCAATGTGTGTCCAATCCAATGTGGGAAGTGGGATATAGAATGTGTTTCCAACCGATGTGGGATGTGGGATTTAAGCCTTCACATGGCCTTCAAAACTTCTGCCCACACTGAAATCACGCACAGCCTGACCTTTGTCTACTAAAACTGTCATAACGTTCTCTAGAAAAATAATATTTACGAGCCGTAAAATTCCCCAGAAAATAGACATCCGGATATTTCCAAACATATATGGGTCATCTCCTAGTTCTTTCTAAATCAATACAGTTAATCCGCAAAAATGACTGATCTGTATGGACAATTCTGGCAATTTAGTGAAACTCCTTTCCAAGTGCTTGTAAACCTCTAAAACAACGAAAAAAACAACTCAATGTAACAAATTCCTAAGCTAACAAATGTAAATTAAGAGGCTAAATATGTAATATTTGGTACTCATCACGGTGCTCCCCCCGATTGGTAGCAAAATCCTCCAGATTGCGCCCCTTAGTAGCAAAGCCTACGAGATTGCACACCCATTTGATGAAGTGAAATTGGGCTTTTATAAGGGAACTCCATGAGTGTAATGTGTTTCTAATCCGATACAGGATTTGGGATGTAGAATGTGTTTCCAACCGATGTGGGATGTGGGATGTGGGATTTAAGCCTTCACATGCCCTTCAAAACTTCTGCCCACGCTGAAATCATGCACAGCCTGACCTTTGTCTACTAAAATTGTAATAACTTTCTCTAGAAAAATCGTATTTATGAGCTGTAAAATTCTTCAGAAAATAGACATCTAGATCTTTCCAAGCATATATGGTTCATCTCCTGTTTCTTCCTGAATCATTATAGTTTAATCCACAAAAATCATTTTTGCCACGCTGAAATCACGCACAAGTTGACCTTTGTCTACTAAAACTTCCATAACTTTCTCTAGAAAAATCATATTTACGAGCCAAAATTCTCTAGAAAATAGACATCTGGATCTTTCTAAGCATATATGGCTTATCTCCTGGTTCTTCCTGAATCAATACAGTTTAATCCGCAAAAATGACTGATCTGTACGGGTAATTCTGGCAATTTAGTGAAACTCATTTCCAAGTGCTTGTAAACTTGTAACACAACGAAAAAAAAAAAACTCAAAGTAACAAATTCCTAAGCTAAACATATAAATAAATACTTGAGCATTGTTGCGCTCGATCGCAGGTCTCCTATGCTTGATTGCAACAGCAGACTCCAGCTTTTGCATTTTTTCACATTAAATCCCCAATTTCGTTTAAAATCCTATAAAACTTTAAAAACCATAGAACTAACACAAAATATCATATTAGGATACAACTAAAGAATTAACAAATGTAAATTAAGGGGCCAAAATGTGAAATATTTTGCACTCATCAAATACTCCCAAACTTACATTTTGCTAGTCCCTTAGAAAAATAAAATAAATAAATAAAAACTAAATGAAAAACAAAGAACACAAAGATAAATCCATCATTCATGGTATCCAAAAATTTAAGTAGCACACAAAATCATGATAATTATTCATGAGTAAGCTTTAAATATAAACTCATCTTCGCAATGAATAGGAATTTTAAAATCTAATTACTTACAAGAGGCCGCCTAAGGCATCACAAGCTCGAATCCGTGTAAAGTGAACTAGCACATAAAAATGAAGCTTCCAAATAACTCCAATGTGTAATGTCTTCATGTCTCAAGATTCACTGAATTTTCCATTAGAATGAACAACAATGGTATAGTTTTATTTCCTTCTATCTTTTATTATGATGCTTGCTGTGTTTAGTTTCCTTAAGCTTTCTAATTGACCCATGTAGTGAGTGTTGAGTCAATGACTCCCAAACCAGATGGTTTTAAGGCAATAGGTGTAAAGATATCCCTAAGGACTTATTAACTCGAGTCAAAAATGCTATGAAACTAAGCAAAATTCCCACATTTTGACGTGAACACTCACTGCTTACTGAGGCAAGAGGTCCAGTTACTCAGTGAAAAGTTTGTCAATGATTATCATGAGCAAAATTACCACCTTTTGACGTGAACACTCACTGCTTACTGAGACAAGAGGTCCAGTTACTTAGTGGAAAGTTTGTCAATGATCATTATGAGCATTTTTTTTTATGCTAAAGTGTTTCAATAAGTCATCTGGAATCAGCTAAACTATGGAACATACACATTAAAATCGCATGTCATACCTCACATGATTATGTGCTAATGTGCTCATGTCAGATTAGATCAAACATGTGAATTCTCAAATGCCTAAAGTAACTAAACTTTAAAATTCTATCATCATATCATTTGTTCACGATTTTAAGCTTTCAAATAAAATCACATCACACTATTGTTTAGATCAACCAAAATTTCAAAACAATCATGAACAAGCATTTATCTTTTCAATAATATAAAAAAAACAAAAAAAAACTGGGACAAAGTATGTGTGAATGGAGACATATTGATCAACCTCTATCCCCCTAGAAGAAATAATATGCCCTAAGACAATACCTGAAGGTACAATAAAGTGGCATTTTTCCCAATTCAAAACTAATTCCTTCTCCTCGTAACGAGTCAATACTCTATCTAAATTCAATAAGCATGCATCAAAAGAAGATCCAAAAATAGTCAAGTCATCCATAAAAACTTCAATTCATTTTTCAACCATGTCACTAAAAATGTTCATCATGCAATGTTGAAAAGTAGCAGGTGCATTACACAATCCAAATGACATTCTATGAAAAGCATAAGTACCAAAAGGACAGGTGAAAGTGGTTTTATCTTGGTCTTCTAATGCAATTTCAATTTGATAATAATCAAAATAACCATCCAAGAAACAATAGAAATGATGACCAACAACACACTCAAGAATTTGATCAATAAAAGGGAGGGAAAAAGGGTCTTTCCGGGTGGCAGCATTAAATTTTTTGTAATCAATGCACATCCGCCACCTAGTCATAAGTTTTGTAGGGACTAACTCTCCCAGGTCATTCTTCACCACAGTAACACCTGAATTTTTAGGAACAACCTGTGTAGGACTTACCCATTTACAATCAGCAATAGGATATATGATTCCCGCATCTAATAGTTTCAACACTTCATTCTTCACCACTTCTTTCATAGTGGGATTAAGCCTATGCTGGGGCTCTCTACGAGGGCCAGTTCCTTCCTCCAAATTAATTTTATGAGAACAGACCAGGGGACTAACACCTTTTATATCAGCCATGCTCTAACCTAAGGCTGACTTATGCTCACTTAGGGTCCGAATTAATTTCTCACCTTGAGACTCAGACAATTTATATGAGATAATAACAAGAAAAGTATCACCTGGACCAAGGAAAACATGCTTTAAACCCTTAGACAGAGGCTTCAATTCAACTTTAGGTGCTTCCACGCTTGAAGAAATTTGTTTTTCACTTCTCTTAAGCAACTCCTCAAACTTCAGATGGATCACTGATAGAATCAAACTCAGAATAAGAAAATACTCAAGGGGATCAATCATGAGTTATAGAAACTCCCCTATCCATGAGTGAGTCAGTCATGTATGTCTGGTGGCTCTTGTCATCATCTTCTGGCTGTTTTGTAATATGGAAGATATTCACCTCGAGGATCATGTTTCCAAAAGACAGCTTCATGAGCCCATTCCTGCAATTAGTAAGAGCATTAGCAGTGGGAAGGAAAGGCCTACCTAAAATCAAAGGAATTTTAGAAGTAGTATCAACAACAGAGCTAGTGTCAAGGATTAGGAAATCAACAGGATAATAAAATTTGTCAATTTGAATTAGAACATCCTCTATCACACCCCAAGGTACTTTGACTGAACGGTTAGCTACCACAGTGGTTGGTTTGATTTCTCCCAACCCCAACTGCAAATAAATAGAATATGGCATTAGATTCACGCTAGCTCCTAAATCTAGCAAAGCTCGCCCAACCTCATGATTTCCAATGCTGCATGCAATGGTTAGACAACCAGGATCCTTGTACTTAAGAGGAATCCACTGCTCAATTAGAGCACTAACTTGCTCTGTCAGGAACGTTGTCTTCTTCACATAGTGCCTCCTCTTAACTGTACACAAATCCTTGAGAACTTTTGCATAAGTAGGAACTTGTTTAATCACATGCAAAAGAGAAAGATTGATTTTTACTCGCAAGCGCACGAGTCGTTTGCAATATAGCGTTGTGCAAGTGCGAGGTCGAATCCACAGGGAATTGTGTTGTGAAAATATATTTTTTAATCTAAATTAACTCTATCTTAACCTAGTTCCGAATTTCAGATGATATTGCAAAATAAATTAAAACTAAACTAAGTTGATTTAAAAACTAATAAAAAAGGCACTAACGTTTCCGAATCCACCCCACCGAAGTTAAGCATACATGTTCTAAAAATATAGCCTATCAAAACATTCAATGAATCCAACTATAAGACAAAAAACAAAGAATATCCCAACTAAACCAAAAGCACCCGATGTATCCGCTCTTAACAAATCACAAAGGGAATCCAATTTAATCGGAAAGCATTCAATGTATCCATCAGATGAAACACAAAGAAAATCCAACAAACAATTTAAACTCAATCAATTATAAGATTAACTCAAATAATTGACAAAACATTTATACTAAAAATTGTCAGATTTGTACAAGCAAATCTGAACTACTACGCCAAACAACGGCGGGGCTTCATCTTCAACCTTAGCTGAAGAGTCTAGCCACTCATAACTATAAAACTATAATAACAAGTGCTAAACATTTAAACTAAAACAACTGAATATAAAGAAATAAATAAACAACTTTACATGGGAGAAATTCCACTCGCTGCCGGGCGGCGCTTCCCCTCGTGGTAGCAATGCCTTCGAGATCCACCAGAATGTTGGCGGACGTCCACCGGTAAACACCAAAGTGGCTCAGGAATTGTACACTGAATTATGAAGTCAGGTGGTGTTTATATAGGGGAAGACCCGGACTAATGTGGCTTGCAAAAACGATGTGGGATACTGGCCCGAGTGCGCTCGATCGCAGTATGTTGCGAACGATCGCATATGCGCTCGATCGCGCTGGTGCGATGCACTGCAAATATCTCGATGTGGGATTGATGACCTTGCGCTCGATCATAGGCAAGTGCGCTCGAGCGCAGATGCGCTCGATCGAATATCTCGTGCGATCGATCGCAATGTCTCCAAAAGCTTCAAATCTCCTGAAATGCTTCATTTTCTCCACAAAGCTGTAAAAACACACAGAACACAAGAAAAACGTAAAATAAAGTAAAATACTACTAACTAAGAGCATAACAAATGTAAGTTAAGGGTCTAAAATATGCAATATTTAAGACTCATTAAATACCCCCAAACTTATATTTTGCTAGTCCCTTAGCAAAACAAAATAAAAGGCTCAATGAAAAACAAAGAACATAAAGATAAAGTCATCACTCATGGTATCCAAAAATTTAAGGAGCACACATCACCATGATATTCATTCATAAGCAAGCTTAAAAAGGTAAATCCATCTTCGCAATGAATAGAAATGTTAAAATCTAATTACTTACAAAAGGCAGGATAAGGCATCACAAGCTTGAATCAGTGTAAGGTGAATTAGCATATAAAAATGAAGCTTCCAAGTAACTCTAATGTGTAAGGTCTCCATGTCTCAAGATTCACCGAATTTCCCATCAAAAATGAACGAAAAGGCATAGTTTTTATTTTATTCTTTTTTTTTATTATTAAGGCACGGCTATGTTTAGTTCCCTTAAGCTTTCTAATTGACCCATGTAGCGAGTGTTGAGTCAATGACTCTCAAACCAGGTGGTTTTAGGGCATTAGGTGTAAAGACACCCCAAAGGACTTATTAACTCGAGTCAAAAGGGCTACGAAATTAAACCAACCTTAATATTACCAAGCAAAATTCCACCTTTTGACGTGAACACTCACTGCTTACTGAGGCAAGAGGTCCAGTTACTCAGCGAAAAGTTTATTGATAATTTTTTTTTTTAATATTTTCCTATGCCCAAGAGTTCATCCAACAAGTCATCCAGTTTCAATTAAGATAAGGAAAAATACACATTAAAATCACATGTCATACCTCACATAATTTGTGCTAATGTGCTCGTGTTAGATTAGATCAAACATGTGAATTCTCAAAATGCCTAAAATAAGTAACTAAATTTTAAAAATTTATCATCAGATCATGTGTTCAAAATGTTAAGCTCACCAATGACATCACATCACAGAAAATGTTTAGATCAACCAAAATTTCACGATAACATGAGCATGCATTTATCTCTATGACGAAAAGACAACAAATTAGGACAAAGTGTGTGATGTGTCTCCCATACCCCCAAACTTAAATTACACATTGACCCCAATGTGTGACTAATATGGAAAGAGCTGACCTGAGATATAGAGAACTATCTGGACTGGTATGGCTCATAGCATACCCCCAAACTTGAACTGAAGTACGCTTTGTCCCTGAAAAAAAAAACTGAAAAACAAAAAATACTGGAAACAAACATTAATCATAAAAATGCGAAATAATAAATAAACAAAAGAAAAGATAAGCTGTGGGGTGCCTCCCATGAGCGCTAAGTTTAACGTCTTCAGCCAGACCTAACATTAGTAAACAGGCCCAACTAAGCTCTCCACCATCTGATCAATAAATGGGAATGGAAAATGATCAGGCCTAGTGGCAGCATTCAATTTACGGTAGTCTAGACACTTTCTCCATCTTAACTGCACTCGAGTTGGAACCAACTCGTTGTCTTTATTTACTACCGTAAATTTAGCATGTTTGGGCATGACCGAAATCTGGCTCACCCACTTGCTATCAGAGATGGGATAAATGATACCTGCCTCTAACAGCTTAATATCTTTTGCCCTCACAACCTCTTGCATAGCAGGGTTGAGCCTTCTTTGTGGCTCCCTCGATGGCTCAGCATTCTCCTCCAACTGTATCGTGTGTATCACCAACGAGGGGTTGATTCCTTTGACATCCTCAATAGTCCAGCCTATAGCTTCCTGATGCTCTCTTAAAACGTCCAATAATTTCTCCTCTGGAGCATCACCCAAATCTAAAGCTATAATTATAGGCAAAGAATCTGCTGGACCTGGGAACTTATACTCAAGATTATCCAGTAAAGGCTTAAGTTCCTTCTTGTGAGGTTCAGGTGTTGTGGTTTCCTCCGTCTCACTGCTTTCTCGAGGATCAGACTCCAAAATGACATTTACTTCATCGAGTAACTTATCTAAGCCCAAGTCCTCTCCAAAGTGAGCAAAGTATGCCTCCAAGGGATCCTCAATACGGGATTCATCCATAGTCTCCTCTGTCCTATTACTCTCCCGAGGAGCAGACTCCACGATAGTATTTGCTTGCTCAAGTAACTTGTCTAAGTCCAAATCCTCTTCAAACTGAGCAAAGCATGCCTCCATAATGTCGTCAGACTTCCCTTCTTTCTTGGGCACTTGTTGTCTCTCAGGGTAAGGCGCTTTAGGTAAAAACGACCTAGAGAGATCCTTAATAATACGAGTGGCCGTAGATGGCTCAGCATCTCTCTTCTCATTGTTGCCACTCTCTTGCCCTTGGTGCATAGCAGGGTTCTCTTCCACTTGATTGTCCACTTGTCTCCCAGACAAGTATGGGATAGTTGATTGCACTTGTTCCTGCCAATGCATTGGAGTTGAAGAATTTCCCACCGCAAACTGTTCCTTTAGGTTAGGCTCAGTTTGACTGGGGAACGTTTCTTCCTCTCCTTTACCCACGTAACTTGCGATTTGATCAATTTGACTCTCTAGTGTGGCAATCGCTTGGGTGTTTTCTATTGTTGCAGTCATCACTTCACTCATAGATTGGCTAGTCGTTTTCATGAAATCATTGAGAGCGTCCTCCAATGACTGTGAAACCGACGCTGGCGCTTGAATGGGAGCTTGGTAAGCGGGTGATGGTGCTGGATAAGCTGAGTGACCATAATTTGGAATTGGTGGAGGAAATTCGGGAGTGTATTGATTATGAGCATGGTAAGAGGCTCCTCCTTGATTCATTGGTTGGTTCTGCACCCATGAAAAATTAGAGTGGTCCCACCACCTTGGATTGTATGTTTCGGAGCAAGATCCATTTGATTGCCAACAACAGTCATTGAAAGCATTCATTTGTTCCATAGGATACTCGGCACAAGCCGGCATTGATGGGCAATTCTGTGCTAGATGCATGGGACTAGCACAGATGGAACAGCTTTCAACATTGAAAGTGTTGGCAGCATTGAGGGACTGACCGGTCATTTTAATGAAATCCTTGAGGGTGTCCTCTAAAGACTGTGAAACCGGCGCTGGATTCATCCACATGATTTTTTTATTTTTTTAAATTAAATTAATTTTTTTTTTATAACTAACTAGTAGAAAAATAAAATCAATTCAGACCAAAAATTTTCACAAACAAAACAATTCCCCGGCAACGGCGCCAAAAACTTGTTGTGAGTTTTAATTTACTCGCAAGCGCACGAGTTGTTTGCAATATAGCGTTGTGCAAGTGCGAGGTCGAATCCACAGGGAATTACGTTGTGAAAATATATTTTTTAATCTAAATTAACTCTATCTTAACCTAGTTCCGAATTTCAGATGATATTGCAAAATAAATTAAAACTAAACTAAGTTGATTTAAAAACTAATAAAAAAGGCACTAACGTTTCCGAATCCACCCCACCGAAGTTAAGCATACATGTTCTAAAAATATAGCCTATCAAAACATTCAATGAATCCAACTATAAGACAAAAAACAAAGAATATCCCAACTAAACCAAAAGCACCCGATGTATCCGCTCTTAACAAATCACAAAGGGAATCCAATTTAATCGGAAAGCATTCAATGTATCCATCAGATGAAACACAAAGAAAATCCAACAGACAATTTAAACTCAATCAATTATAAGATTAACTCAAATAATTGCAGAACATTTATACTAAAAATTGTCAGATTTGTACAAGCAAATCTGAACTACTACGCCAAACAACGGCGGGGCTTCATCTTCAACCTTAGCTGAAGAGTCTAGCCACTCATAACTATAAAACTATAATAACAAGTGCTAAACATTTAAACTAAAACAACTGAATATAAAGAAATAAATAAACAACTTTACATGGGAGAAATTCCACTCGCTGCCGGGCGGCGCTTCCCCTCGTGGTAGCAATGCCTTCGAGATCCACCAGAATGTTGGCGGACGTCCACCGGTAAACACCAAAGTGGCTCAGGAATTGTACACTGAATTATGAAGTCAAGTGGTGTTTATATAGGGGAAGACCCAGACTAATGTGGCTTGCAAAAACGATGTGGGATACTGGCCCGAGTGCACTCGATCGCAGTATGTTGCGATCGATCGCATATGCGCTCAATCGCGCTGGTGCGATGCACTGCAAATATCTCGATGTGGGATTGATGACCTTGCGCTCGATCATAGGCAAGTGCGCTCGAGCGTAGATGCGCTCGATCGCATATCTCGTGCGATCGATCGCAATGTCTCCAGAAGCTTCAAATCTCCTGAAATGCTTCATTTTCTCCACAAAGCTGTAAAAACACACAGAACACAAGAAAAACGTAAAATAAAGTAAAATACTACTAACTAAGAGCATAACGAATGTAAGTTAAGGGTCTAAAATATGCAATATTTAAGACTCATCAGTTGTCTTCTTCACATAGTGCCTCCTCTTAACTGTACACAAATCCTTGAGAACTTTTGCATAAGTAGGAACTTGTTTAATCACATGCAAAAGAGGAAGATTGATTTTTACTAGCCTTAGATTCTCTAGGATTTCATTGTTTAGATCTAGAGTTCGCTTGCTTGATTTTAAAGCTTGAGGGAATAGTACCTTAACACGACTCTCTGTCACTTCAGGTTCCTTGGGCAACTCGGCATCACTACTATCTTGACCCTTTTTCCACATCCTCTTATTTGTTCGTTGTTGGGATGTGTAATGACTTACCACTTCGTGTCACAATGGCATTCACATCTTTCAGATTCTTTTGCGCCATGTGTTGACCATGGGGTGTGGACTGAGCTTGAGAAGGGAACTTACCTCGCTCATTCACATTCAAGGAGCTCATCAATTTGGACACTTGGCTCTTTATCTCCTTATTTTATTCAACATTCTGTATAATCAAAGATTCGTATTTTTTATTAGTCTTACCCTGTACCAAGCAGCTGATTTTCAGACTTCTAGCTAAAATTGGGGTGATTGCGCCACCCCGGATTATAGGTATCAGAGAAAGGTGAAAAAGGTTTCTTGTACATACCTAAGGCATTACATTGTTCCTCATACATCCCTCTCATATCAACAAATGTGGGACACTCTTGAGCGAGAAAATCTACACTGCCACACACAAAACATGGTCCAAAAGATTCTGCATGATTAGCCACGTGTGTTGGCTTGAAGTCCTTAGTCTTTAACACATCTAGCTCCCTAGTGAGCATCTCGACCTTAGCCTTTAGGTTATCCTCTTCCCTGAGATGGTAAATTCCACCACCATTTGGGTTTACTACAGGGCGTGACCTATTTGTGCTCTCAGTAGAACTAGGTCCAGTCCAAGTGTGAGCTTTTTCAGCAAGCTCATTGAGGTATTCTATGGCCTCATCAGGATATTTCTATAACAACTTACCATTACACATCATCTCCACAAATTGGCGCTGTCTAGGTGTAATTCCCTCATAAAAATAGCTCACTAAGCACCAATTCTCATACCCATGGTGAGGACACATACTGAACAACTCCTTAAATCTCTCCCACGATTGATACAAGGTCTCACTGTCCTTTTGTGCAAAGGTGGAGATTTGCCTTTTTAAAGCGTTGGTCTTATGTTGGGGAAAGTATTTATTAAAGAAAACCTGAGTCATCTTATTCCACGACCCAATAGATCGTGGTCTCAGTGAATATAGCCAACTCTTAGCTCTATCCTTCAAAGAGAAAAGAAAGAACTTAAGTCTCACAATGTCATCAGTTGCATTTTGACTATGAAAAGTCGCAACTACTTCCTCAAACTCCCTAATGTGCATATATGAGTTTTCATTTTCCAAGCCATGGAACGTAGGGAGTAACTATATCATCCCTGTTTTAAAATCCAATTGGCGAGTATTAGCTGGAAACATGATGCATAATCGTGTGGCTATATGTGTAGGGTGGAGGTAATCCTGAAGGGTTATTGTGGGTTGATCTCTGTGTTCACTCATTTCTTCAGGACTAGATGGATTGTCAAATAAAGGATTTGAAAAGTTTGATTCTGACTTTAGCACAGGCTTACAAGCAAATCTACCCAAGGCGTCTCTATATCTTTGCATGCAAGGTAACAAAATAATAAAAAAAAAATACTATAAAAAGAAAGAAGGGAAAAGGAAAAAAATAATGCAGCAAGCTAAAAGAAGGAATGAAGTTACCGCCTTTACAAACTGCTGAAAAGAAAAACTATCTAGCAATTCTTCTACTGTCTCCCCGACAACGGCGCCAAAATTTGATTATGCCCAAAGAATAATGCGGTTGTTATAGCACAGCTTTGGGGTGTCGATTCCACAGAGAGACAAATTTAAAGAATAGTATAAGGAACAAAGAAACTAAATAAAAATATTAAGCTATTAATGGGGAAGAAAGACTAATTTTTAAATGCAAATTAAAGTGAAGCAAAGTGACTAACGGCGAAAGTACTCAAATTTGACAAACAGTAAAGTATCGGGAATCCCTTGCACAAATTTGGTATTTTAATTATTCTTAATTCATTGAATAACTCAATTGGGAACTCAATTCCCAAAATTCCCAATCGGAAGGTGTAGATTTATAAACCAAGATTAAACCAAGTGTAACCCTTTGAAAAATCATTCACCACTTTTAAAATTTGTAAATTATTATCACTATTGAGAAAATCCAACGACGACAATATACTCAGGAAGCAATATTGCAACAAAGAATTAAATCAATATAGATAAATAATTGATCCAAACATAATCAAAGAGCTAATCCATTCAATAGAGAAAGCATGACTGAATCCATAAACAGAATAAATTCTATGATTATTCGGAGAAGAAAACATCACCAATGAATTGAGAATGATAAAATAAAAGAGTTTTAGTAATTGAAAATCAAATACATAAATTAAAAAATAAAAAAAAATACCATCTACAGTGCAAGTTCATCCCTAGCCCCATTTGAGAATTTAGTTACCAATAAATATAATGGACAACAAAAATCTTAAAGGAAAAATTAGAGCAAACATTAAAGTACTAAATATTAAATTTTAAAACTTAAAAGAAATAAATTAAAACTGACAATACATGGAGAGAGAAATTCCACTCGCAACTGTTGTGCGGCGCTCCTCCCGATTAGTTGCAAAATCCTCCAGATTGCACCCCTTGGTAGCAAAGCCTCCGAGATTGCACACCCATTTGATGAAGTGAAATGGGGCTTTTATAGGGGAACTCCATGAGTGCAATGTGTTTCCAATCCGATGTAGGATGCGGGATGTAGAATGTGTTTCCAACCGATGTGGTATATGAGATTTAAGCCTTCACATGCCCTTCAAAACTGTTGGAAATCACCTTGACAAGATGCTTGGGTGGTGATCTTCCAAACACCCAAGTCTAGAATGACTTATAGAAAGAATTGGAATTGAAAACAGGAATAGAAAATCAAAGAAAGAAAGAAGACAAACAATTATTATCAAGGTTCGGTAATCTGCCTACGTCCCCGTGAGTTCCTCCAAACTCTCTGCACTAAATCAAATGGTTCTTTACAAATACAGCAATCCCCTTCAAGAAGCTCAAGTTCTTGAAGAAAACAAGAAGAGAAGAAAGGAAGAATATGAGAACTAACAATGATCTCTATCTAATCTAGACTTCTCTCTCTTTTACAACTAGCCTCACTACAAAGAGTCCCTCTTGTGTTTATGTCTCTCACACAATTCTCTCTTGTATTACAATTGATCTCAAAGTATGTCACAAACTTGTGTTGTTGTATATGTGAAACATGAGGCTAGGAAACCCCTTTTATAGCCATCCACTTCTTTGACATTCTTGTGAATCAATCTCCACCCTTTGATCATGATCTCCACTTAATCATAGCCCTCCATCACTTCCCAAGTGATGTTGTGCATTTTGACCTTGCACACACGCACCTGAGAGAGTCCTTATGTATGCTGCTTATGTGTGCTTGACTTTGCCTAGCACCTAGGCGCTCAACAGGGAGCGGTGCGGTGCTGGGTAGAGCACGCTTGCAGCAGCTTCTGGGCGGTGCGGTGTTGGCTCTGTCCCAGCAGCACCCATGCTGGACGGTGCGGTGCTGAATGGTGAGCAGTGCGGTGCTAGTGCACACTGATGCTGCCTAGCAGTGCGCACACTCCATCATCTTGTGTGTAGAAGTGCACACACCAGTGCGCCTAGCCTTACCTTGCTCCAAAGTGATGCACACACATGTGTGCAGTCTTCTAACTTGCTGAACTTTAATTCTTCACCCTTGGTTTAGACTTTGACCATCTTTGAACCATGTTTGGACATGTTTGAACTTTAGACAAATACCAACAATCTCTACCTTTGTCTAAGTCTTCAAAAACCTGAACCATTGTGCAGAGAGCTTCGGGATCCAAACTTATCTTGAGTCATCAATTAACCAACTCCAATCTTAAGTAGTCTAAGACATTGATTGAACTTACTTAGAGGTAGAACCTTGGCGCCTAAATCTGCAGGGCTTTCTTCTGTGGTCTTCTTGTCAACCTGAATGCATCCTTTCGTACCATTTATCGGAATGTAATGATACCGAACATCCATATGCTTCGTCACCTCATGGAACACCAGATTCTTACACAAGTGCCACACATTTTAGCTATCCGAAGACACCACCACCTGCTCTTTTAAGAGCTTCTACTCGTCCAACAACCCTTTGCACCCCATAGTCTCCTTTATGGCTTTCGTAGCCACTATGCATTCTGCCCCGGTTGTTATGAGTGCTATCACTGGCTGCCACTGAGTCTTCAAATACCTCAGCAACCTCTTCATCCTAAGCTAATGCTTCTTTTCGGGATTACTCACAAATTTGCTGAGAACACCCATTACCCAAGAAACCCTCAACCAGTTTCTCTCCTTTTCTTGGATTCTACACATCCCAAGGATCTTTTGTGTAAGGCTGAGATCCTTCCTCTCGAACTCCTCATTGAGTTAAGATGTAAACCTTTCCATCCTCTCCCTGCTGTTCTAAACCAACAGCACATCATCGACATAGATGAGGATACTCACCATCTTCTCCACCTTGTGTCCAGGTGAGAGAGTTTCTGTGAAACCTATATCTTCTCTTCTTGTGAACCCATTCGCCACCAGCCTAGCCTTGTTCCAGACTTCATCTCCTGGAGGGTACCCTTCTTTGATCTTGTAAGTGCACTTACATTCCATAACTTTCTGCTTTCCTAGAATTTTCACCAATTCCCAGAAGTTGTTCTTCCTCAAAGAATCCATTTCTTCCTCCATAGCCAGCTGCCACTTTGACGACTCCTTACACTCCATGGCATCCATATAAGTCTCTTGTTCACTCATCTCTCCTTTTATCCAAGGAGCTGCTGCATCCACAGCATTCACAAACCTATATCTTGAAGATGGTCCAACCAGCCTTCCTTCCCGGTCTCTTGTGAGCTGGTAGTCATTTCGACTTGCTGCATCAACCTCTTCTAGTTTAGCCTCTTCTTGAGTTTCTTGAACTTGGCCTTCATCCAAGGGCTCTACCTGGTTTGAACCCTCTTGCCTCCTTTGCTCTACCTAAACCGAGTTCTCCTTGATGCGATGCTCCACAACTTCCGGACTGGTTTACTCACTAGCCCTTACAGGGTTAGTTTTCTCCAAGTAGGGAAATAACAATTCATTAAAAATAATATCCCTACTTATAATCAGTTTTATGCCCTTCTTTTCTAAGGACCACAACCTATATCCCTTAACCCCATCACAATATCCTAGAAATACACATTTTCTAGATCTAGGGCTAAGTTTATCCTCTTTTTGATGTGCATATGCAGCACACCCAAAAGTCCTATGGTTGTTTAATTCAAGGGGTTTTCCACTCCACGTCTCCATGGGAGTCTTTTGGTACACAATCCTAGAGGATGATCTATTTACCAAGTATACAGCTGTAGCCACAGCTTCTTCCCAAAAATATTTTTGTAAATCGGATCCATTTAACATGCACTTAACTTTTTCCATAAGGGTCTTATTCATCCACTAAGTAACTCCACTTTGCTGAGGGGTTTCCACAACCGTCCTATGTCTTAGAATGCCATTTAACCTACAGAATTGATCAAGTTCTTGGTTAAAAATTTCTAAGCCATTATCAGTTCTTATCCCCTTAACTACTCTACCCATTTGAGTTTCAACCAGCCCTTTCCATACCACTAACTTATTGAAGGCATCTGATTTATTTCTAACGAAAGAAACCCACACTCTTCTTGAATAATCATCAATTAAAGACATAAAGTAAATGTTGCCTCCCTGTGTTGGTGTCCTTGCTGGTTCCCAAAGGTCCGCATGAATGTAGTCAAGAATGACCTTAGACTTGTGCACTCCGGTGTTGATGCTGACCCAGTGTTGCTTCTCAAGAACACAACACTCGCAGAAATCAAGTTCCTCTACTTTGTCTCCGCCAAGTAGGCCATCCTTGCTGAGAACTTGTAGGCCCTCTTCACTTATATGTCCCAAGCGAGTGTGCCAAAGGGTTTCCTCATCCATCTCAGCCATCAAGCTTGTTGCTTGATCCTTGATTTCCATGTCTCTGATCATCTCATAGAGTCCATCCTTCATTGCTGCTTTGATAACTAACAAAGATCCCTTTGCTACCTTGATATTTCCTCCCTCTATCTTGCATGTATACCCCATGGAATCTAGCTGCCCCAATGAGATCAAATTCCTCCTCAAATCTGGGAGATACCTCACATTCTCCAGCAGCCTTGTCGTTCCATCAAACATCCTCACCTGGATGTCTCCTGTGCCCCTCACTTGGTAAGAAATATCATTCCCCAAGAAAACCCTTTCATCATTGGTTTCCTTAAAATTCTTGAACCAACTCCGGTGAGGGCACATGTGATGAGTGCACCCGGAATCCAAGATCCATTTCCTGCTGCCTTCTTGCCCCTTGCTTACACTCGAGCACACAACAAGAACATCATCATCTTGTTGTTCTGTTTTGGCAACCGAAGCCTCTCCATTCTTGATATGGCTTCCTCCTCTACCCCTTATTATTTTCTTGCAATCTTTCTTGACATGACCCTTCTTATAGCAGTAGTAGCAATTCTTCCCTCCAAATCTCAGTTTGGAATGCATTCTCCCATGGATTTCTCCTCTACCTCTGTCCCGGTAGTAGCCATGCATGCTGCTGTGCACTCTCCCATAGCTCTTTCATCTACCTCTGTCCCGGTAGTTGCCATGCATGTTACTGTGCACTCTCTCATGGTTCTTTCCTCTACCTCTGTCCCGGTAGTAGCCATGCATGCTATTGTGCACTCTCCCATGGCTCTCTCCTCTACCTTTGTCCCGGTAGTAGCCATGGTTGCTGCCATACCGAGTTGTTGGCCTTCTTTTAAAGAACACCCATTTACCACTTGATGCACTCCTTATCTTGGCACCAAGATTTTCTTGTAACTCTTTCTTAGGATCAAATTTAAAAGCAAAGATTTGTTTACATAGATACCTCTTATCCGAGAGAGTCTTGGCAAAAAATAACTCATCTAGTTTCTTACATATTGCAGCTAGATCTTTCGAGTCTCCACACTCCCTTGTGACATTATCCGACAAGTGCAAGAAGATGGTGCCGTATGCCATCTTATTCATCTCATTCCACTAGTCCTCATTGACACTTACTAGAAAAGCATCATCTTCTCTAAGAGACAAGTCCACTTTCTGTTGCACTAGAATCTCTTTGATCTTCCGCTTCCACAGGGAAAAATCTCTCTTTCCATCAAACTTCTCAATATCGAAATTTGAACCCATCTTTTGAGGACAAGATCCCTGATTTATGCACTACCCACAAATGCTTTCTTCAACCTTAAGAACATAGATCGAAGATGGATCTTAACACCGTTCTTGAATACCTTAAGAACACGATCAGATCTTGATCTTTACATCGTTCTTGAATCACCCAAGAAGTTGATCTTTGATTCTTGGAGTCTTGGCTCTGTCACCTTCTTGTTCTTGCTCTGATACCCAGCTGTGCAGCTCTAATACCATTATCCAAAGCTCTGATACCACTGTTGGAAATCACCTTGACAAGATGCCTAGGTGGTGATCTTCCAAACACCTAAGTCTAGAATGACTTGTAGAAAGAATTGGAATCGAAAACAGGAACAGAAAAATCAAAGAAAGAAAGAAGACAAACAATTGTTATCGAGGTTCGGTAATGTGCCTACATCCCCTTGAGTTCCTCTAAACTCTCTGCACTAAATCAAATGGTTCTTTACAAATACAGCAATCCCCTTCAAGAAGCTCAAGTTCTTGAAGAAACCAAGAAGAGAAGAAAGGAAGAAGATGAGAACTAACAATGATCTCTATCTAATCTAGACTTCTCTCTCTTTTACAACCAGCCTCACTACAAAGAGTCCCTCTTGTGTTTATGTCTCTCATACAATTCTCTCTTATATTACAATTGATCTCAAAGTATGTCATAAACTTGTGTTGTTGTATATGTGAAACATGAGGCTAGGAAACCCCTTTTATAGCCATCCATTTCTTGGACATTCTTGTGAATCAATCTTCACCCTTTGATCATGATCTCCACTTAATCATAGCCCTCCATCACTTCCTAAGTGATGCTGTGCATTTTGACCTTGCACACACACACCTAAGAGAGTCCTTATGCATGCTGCTTATGTGTGATTGACTTTGCCTAGCACCTAGGCGCTCAACAGGGCGCGGTGCGGTGCTTGGCAGAGCACGCTTGCAGCATCTTTTGGGTGGTGCGGTGCTGAATGGTGTGCGGTGCGGTGCTGGTGCACACTGATGCTGCCCAGCAGTGCACACACTCCATCAGCTCGTGTGCAGAAGTGCACACACCAGTGCACCTAGCCTTACCTTGCTCCAAAGTGATGCACACACATGTGTGCAGTCTTCTAACTTGCTAAAATTTAATCTTCCACCATTGGTTTAGACTTTAACTATCTTTGAACCATGTTTGGACATGTTTGAACCTTAGATAAATACCAACAAAAACTTATGCCCATGCTGAAATCATGCACAACCTGACCTTTGTCTACTAAAACTGCCATAACTTTCTCTAGAAAAATCATATTTATGAGCCGTAAAATTTTCCAAAAATTAGACATCCAGATCCTTCTAAGCATAAATGGCCCATCTCTTATTTCTTCTTGAATCATTACTGTTTAATCCGCAAAAATCACTTCTGCCACGCTGAAATCACGCACAACCTAACCTTTGTCTACTAAAACTGCCATTACTTTCTCTAGAAAAAACATATTTACGAGCTGTAAAATTATCTAGAAAATAGACATCTGGATCTTTCTAAGCATATATAGCTCATCTCCTGGTTTTTTCTGAATCAATACAGTTTAATCCGCAAAAATGACTAATTTGTATGGGCAATTCTGGCAATTTAGTGAAACTCCTTTCCAAGTGCTTGTAAACCTGTAAAACAACGAAAAGTAACAAATTCCTAAGCTAAACATATAAATAAATACTTGAGCATTGTTGTGCTCGATCGCAGGTCTCCTGTGCTCGATTGCAACAGCAGATTCCAGCTTTTGCATTTTTTTCACATTAAATCCCCAATTTCCTTTGCAATCCTATAAAACATTAAAAATCATATAATTAACACAAAATATCATATTAGGACACAACTAAAGAATTAACAAATGTAAATTAAAGGGCCAAAATATGTCATATTTGGCACTCATCAATGAATAAGAGAAGTTAGACTCGTAAGTTGTTGTTCATGGGAGGAAATATTTACCTCATTAACACGCTTTGATGAAGGATCAAGCCTAGTGCCAAATTGTTGAGAATTGGCCGCCATATTTGCAATCAAGTTTCTCGTGGCCTCGGGAGTTTTATCTACCAAAGCTCCTCCACTAGCGGCATCAATCATGCTCCTATCAATGGGTAGAAGGCCCTTATAGAAATACTAAATAAATATCTGCT